>CAHIKZ030000780.1:2060000-2210000 GCA_903632075.3 Acanthosepion pharaonis | reverse complement strand
TCATCATCATCATCTCCATTGTCCAAGTTCTTCCTTCACGTCATCATCATCATCATCATCATCATCATCATCTCTATTTTTTCAAATTTTCTCTTCACGTCACCATCATCATCATCATAATCATCATCATCATCATTATCATCATTTTTTCAAAGTCTTCTTCACATCATCATATGCATTTTTAAAACTTTTTCCTTTTTATCATCACCACCACCACCACCACCACCACCACCACCACCACCACCACCACCACCACCACCATCATCATCATCATCATCATCATCGCCATCCTCATGATATCAATTTTGAATTCTTCATCATCATCATCATCTTTATTATAACCATTTTTTTTTTAAATTCTTCCTTCACATCATCATCATCATAATCTTATTCTTTTTCGCAATCTCTGTCAATATATCCATTATTCAAATTCTTCTTCTACTTCCTCCACTTCTTCTTCGTTATCATCATCATCGTCATTAATTAAAAAAAAAATTCTTCCTCATCCCTGCTACTCCGTCTCTTCAGCTTCTTCTTTATCGCCATTAGGGACAATCAGTTAAACTTCTACTTCTTCAGAATCATTCCCTTCATTCCTCCCCCCCCCTTTTTTTCTTTTTCATCTCAATCGTTCTATTTTGTCGTTAACTTCGATTTTCGTTCATTAGTTTTCTTTTTTTTTTTGTCTTTCTGTACCGACACCTATGGATAAAAAAAAAACCCTTTGTCATTTTTCCTTCTGTATGCCATTTCGTTTTGTTTATCGTCCTCTTTCAGATAAGTTTTTATTTTCATTAACCCTAACCCTGCCATATGAATCTTTTATTTCTTCTTATCTCTTACAAGTGTTTACTTCTTTTCATGCCAGTCAACGTTATAACCACCAACAGTAAATCCACATTTCCACCAAACCATCACATCGTTTCCCTCGCTACTACCACTACTGCAACTACTACTAATACTACTAATACTACTACTACTACTACTACTACTACTACTACTTTCAACTGCTTTCTAGTTAATGATGAATTTGATCGAGTGAAGACTGTGAGTCTTCGCAAAGACCATTTCTTTTTGAACATTGTAGACTGGCGCTACAGAATCACAAAGAACTGTACCAAATGACAAAAACCACTTCACTTGAAGACTACCAACAGCAGCAACAACTTAAATGGATAGCACATGGAACTTGAAGAGAAAATAATCAAAATGATGACGTGCCACACTACTTCAAACAAAAGGTTAGGAAGAAAATCTCCTGTCATTACTGGAAAGAGCGATAGCAGCTACTGGACTCGAGGAATCCATTTTTAATGTTTTAAGAGAAAGGTCTTATAATTTCAACTGAAAGCAATACTGATCAATGAATGCCAAATATTACCTTGTGGGGAAAAGGCTCTTATTATTATTATTATTATTATTATTATTATTATTATTATTAAGCGTCATCAACATCACTATCATTATCATCATCATTAAGGAACATTTCAAGTACGCCTTCATATTTAAGCTTAGTTATATCTGATCTAAACAACTCGTCTTATTCAAATTTTGGTTTACGGGTTCCAAGATTAATATTTCTGCAATATTCTTAATTTTTAAGCAGCATATTAATCCCTTTTATTAATTTCATTTTCCTGGGTGTCTTGTCGTAAGATCAAAAATCAAGTGGAACGCAAAAAAAAAAAATATTTATTTTGCAGAATAAGATTTCATCCTGGAACTGTTACTCGATTCGTTTTTTTTCCCGCTTTCTCTTTCCTCTTAATTTCTCAGCTTCGGATCCTAATGCTTTCTTTAATCTCTTACTTTCCTCCCCTCTCGTTCTGCAATCGATGTTTCTCTCGGTGAATGACTTCTTGGGAAAAGTCAACCTCACATTTTTAAAGCCTCACCATTGCACTAGTAAAATATCACTTCTTTCAAATGTGCCCAGAAATTTCAGTTTGGCACAAGAACCCCAATAGAAGTGCACCTGGTGAGGACAGGGTGACGACACAAATAAATGGTTTACCTGACTTTCAAACTGTTGCTTTTGTGCAATTTTTTTTTTTTAAATACTAAAGTTCACTCACTAAAAGTTTGTCCTGGGTATGACGATAAACTACATCCGGCAGCAAGGTGTCTGATCAGAAAGTTTTAAGGAGCGTGTGGCCATCTCTTAATTGCTGTTATTCTGAAGTCCTCCCTGACTCAGGGTGGTAGCACCTGTTAGGGTCCTATTTATGAGTAAATAAGTAAAGCCCCAAACTGGGGTCAAAACACTCATGAAAGTGTAGAAATAGGTTTTTATAGTAAAAAAAAAGCACCGTCCAGGGTATGACGATAAACTACATCTGCGTCCATGATAAGACGATAAACCTCATCCGATAGCAGAGGGTCTGTTCAAGAAGCTTTGAGGAGTGTGGAACCACCTCTTAATTGTTGGCTCTCCCAGGTCCACCCTGAGCCGTGGTGGTTACACCTGTTAGGGTCCCAGCTATGGGCAAATAGTTAACCCCAAAACTGGGGTCAAAGCACTATGACTGTGTAAAAATAGGTTTTAATACCAGCAATAAACTTTTTGAGAAAAATTATGACCAGCAATTCATTTTTGAAGAAAATAAATATTACCAGCAATACATTTTTGTAAAATATATTACCAGCAATAAAAATCTTGTCGGCATTAAATAACTCATTGAGTTTGATATGCTGTAAAACAAAATTGTCAAACTGTAAAAATACCAGCAATAAATTTTTGAAAATAAAATTATTACCAGCAATATATTTTTGAGCAATAATATATTACCAGCAATATATTGTATGGAAAAAGAAATATTACAGTAATACATTTGACTCTCGACAAAAATCCTCTTTACAAAAATACGTCAATGAAACGTGATCTGCAAACTGATTTCTTACATAGAATACATATTCTATTCATATCGTAAAAATCTTGTCGGCATTAAATAACCCGTTGAAATTGATATGCCGTAAAACAAAACAAATCAAAGTAAACCGCTCAAGGTAGGCGGTTACTGTTAAAATGCTTATGATAAATGATGTATTATGTGAATGATTGGAGGCATGGTGGAGTAGCGGCTCAGATTGAGGAATCGGAGAGCCGAGTTCGAATTCCAGTCGAATCCATTGCATTCACTTACGCTAATACCCTTGGGAATGGTATGAATCCTCTTCTTCTCAGCAGGATAGACAGTGTTCTATAAGCCTGGTGGAAAGAAAATGGCAACTTACTGTGGGAAAAATCTGCCTCGTCAGTCATGAATCGAAAGATACATGATCGTCTAAGCGTGTATCACGCAGTGCACATAACTGACTGTGAATGATGAGTTTATAAGAAGGGGAGATAAGAAGCGGATAGATAACGTTTGAATATTGACTTGAAGTGTTTATGATTACAGCTTTTAGGAGAGAAACACACAGGATTCGGTTCCATAAAGTAGATATTCTTGGAAAAAAGGCATTTCTGAGATGACTACTTCATACATTCTGAAGGCTGAGAAAATGAGGTTAATAAAACTTTGTGGAAGAAGCATGTCCTGGGTAAATGTCTGAACTGGTAGCACTGAAGATCGCATATTTGAACATTTGCAATACGTACAGCGACAGACTAGCAACGTTTCATTTGAGGGAAAGCAAGCTACAGAGAGGAAAATAAGCCACCTACCACAACAAGACGTGGATTATAGTCGTCTAGTAAGGCCAGTTTAATCTGGCACAAGGTCAGAATTTAGGGAATACTTTATTCATTTAATATTAATCATCGCTCTTCAGCTTAGTTTAGTCATAAGTTTTAGGGTCTTTCAGTTCTGCAAGACGAGCTTTTTTAAAGACTACAGGAATCGGAATGCAAGCATTCATGGAACGCTAAGTGATCGCAACGCTTTCTTACCACACGACAACTTGCCAATATGATGCATTCTCGTAGAGTAAGTGCGTGTCACAGATTGTTAGTAGTAAATTTCTTTTTTGCTAGGCGTTTTAAAATTTTGCACTTGTGCCAAAACTAAGGTAAGAATAGCAGAAAAAATTATTTAATTCTTTCAAATAATTTACAAAACTGCCTAAGATTTTTAGTTTTATTTCTGTGTAAATTTAATATTTTTTAATGCCCTGTTGACCATGGGTCCCCACAGATTCCTTTTCTTTTTTTATTATCTTTGAATTACAATGATTTCTTAGTAAAGATATTGGTTTAGTTCCTCATTATTGCCTCCGGGGTTTTGAATGAGTTTTATTTTTTTAATGATTTCACCCCAAGCAAAGCGGGAATGCAACTAGTATGCAGTGAGTTACAGGGAGCGAAAGTGAGAGAAAAGACTGAGTATAGGGAGGATTGAGGAAAGAACAAAAGATGGACGGGAGTTAATTTTTGAAGATTGTAGTTATCAGTGAACGAAATAAACGGAAGTGAGTTCTACAGGTGGGAAGTATGAGAAAAGAAGCTGTTGGAGTAGAAGTGACGGTTGCATTTAACGATTTCAACAATAAACGGGTGGCATCAATCTAGTAGCACGCTTAACTTCATACCTTATTTTCTTCAATTTCTTTTTAGAATAGACAATGGGACTTATACTAAGTTAAAACTTAACTTAATGTTGCAAAAGGGTAAATGCAAGTGTCAGCCAGGACTCTTTGCAAATTACCTCCCCCTCTCATCGTTACCTCTGTTTTTGTTGTTGTTGTATGTGTTATATATAATAGGATTAGGTAGGCTTTCCTACCGCCCGGTCAACACTCCTCACCCTTCTCTTGGACATAAGTAGAGGCTTACGCCTTGTTTCTTCTTTAGGAAGGGGTTTCCGGTACTCTCTCTCTCTGGCCTCTGTATCTCCAGTTGCCTTGATCTATCCACTACTATTCTCCTCATCCTTTCTTCTATCACTCCTATCTGATCTTGCTCCAAATTTTCTGTAACTCCTTGCGTCCTGGTGGCTTTCCGCCTTGCTTGGGGTGAAACGCTTAAAAATATATATATATATATAGTCGGGCACCAGGAAAAAATACTCGTCAGATCAATTGTCATGAAAATATTTGTAGAAAAGACAAAGAGAAGCTACAGCACGTCGGTAAGAACGTGACTAAAGACGAGATGTCAAGTCAGGATCGATTATATTACAGATTCTTCTTTGGATTCTGTCAAGAACATCGAGATGAGTAGCAGGTGCACTAGACCAAATATGGCAGCAACACACGAGAAAATGGTATATTTGTAAACGTACAATATAGACTCTGACGAGAGAAATGTCCTCGTTAGACACAATGATGCAATGTTTTAATTCCTTTAAACTGATTGAAACCGGGGTAAGGTGGTCGATTCTGTCATTTTATCCATAGCTGCATAGATGAATTTATGCCTTTCTTAAGGATATATGTACGAAAGGGAATGCCAGAGAATAGTCAATAACTTGGAATCGACACATAGATTCCATTTTCCGCATCGGAAACCGCTACACTAACGGCACATAATACTCGCTAATCATGAATAACGCCATATTTAAGATAAAATGGTTACAGACTGATATAGGTCAGTGTTCGGATCATTAAACACATACTCAGATAACAACATTTTTTTATTTTGTCCACTGAAAATTTGGCCAAAATGCCTTCCATCGTGACGAATAGTCAATAGTTTACTTTGCCAAAAGCAGAGACTGGAGCTTCTACGCTTCAAATATGAGGTGAAAAAATATATTGCTAACACTTTGCGTCTTCTTGAGTTAACCCTTTTCATCTGACATAATTCGGAGAGATTCTGTCGAATCAATTGCTCGTTCTTCTACAAAGAACGTTAGCTCTCTATTTCTCGTTAGGCTCCATCTTGCACATTTATAAATCTAACATATCTGGTCTAGTGCTCCTGCTATATAACACGAGATTCTCAATAAAATCCAGAGAAGGGTCGGCAATATTATCGATTTTGACTTCAGTCACTTTCCCAACCACCGTGATGTGACATGATTTCCCTCTGTTCTCATATAAACGCAGTTGCTATAATGAACCCATCTCTTTGGTACCACGTATGCATGAATTTGAGCGTACTACTAAACTGGAAACTAAATATCATTGTTGAAATAGCTACATATAACCGTAAATTCTATTCTAATATTTTTCCTGCATTTCTCACCTGTTGAAATCTTTTCGATTTCTTGCCAAATACAATCTTCAAAAATTCAAATTCAGCGTCAAACGCCATCTTCTCTCCGAACCCTATTTTTTTTTATTGTCCTTGTTCATCACTAAAGTCTTCTCATTCTCGTGCGTCTTAGTGACATTATCGCCTTGCGTGGAGTGAAATGGTTAGAATCCCCCCCCCAGTCAATAAATAAATAAATATGAAAACCGACCAGACAATCTCTGAGAATTCTATGTATGTTTTTCAATGTATATAGGAATATTTTTAGTAGTAAAATGAATAGCAAGAAATAAAAGTAAAAAAAAGCCCCCCCCCAAAAAAAAAATGAAGCAAAAATGAATGTTTAGAGATTTAAGTATTAGCGAATACAAACTAACCTAAGGCAACTGATTCTTCCCCTGGCGGTAATTGCAAAATCAATAACTTTTGTCCGATATAGTCTCAGTTTGAAATTTCCTCCACGAATTATCTACGTCGACAGGAACACTTTTGATTCATATACTTATTTACATAAACATACTCCCCTTTTAGAATTACCCGCAGCTCGAGACAACACACCCGCCTCCACAAACAAAATTCGGCATAGCGCAAGAAATGTTGAGTTGTGCGGAAAATCGGTTAACGAAATAACAATCAGCGTGGGAGTAATTGTTAGTATAGTTAATTTGGTTGACTATTAATATTGAAGAGCGCGTTCGATCTTAACTAGGCGGAACATACATTGCTCCACATTTTAAATAACCCAAGTAGTTTGACAACCGACCCAACTAAATTGGCACCACCTCACGATAATGACCAAGCATGTGAGCAACGATGAGGTCTTGGAGAGGACGCAAACAAGGAGAAGGCTTATACTTAACATCAGAAAGAGGCAGCTGAAGTTTCTGGGATACATAACGAGGAAGGAGTGCCTGAAGAATCTGATACTCACGGTTCGAAAAGAGGGAAAGCGAGGCATTGGAAAGCAGCGCGTGACATATCTGGCGGACTTGGGCACGTGAATAACAGAACGTGGTCTGGGGTAGTAAGCAGAGGGAAGGAACTTGTTGAGAGCTGCAAGGGATAGACGGAGGTGGAGAGCCATGATCGCCCACGCCGTGAAAGTACATAAAAAGAAAGAAGTGATATTTAGTCCTCCCTCCGCCCCGAGGGTTACATGTAGCACAAGGCCGGGTTTAACGTGGGATCTCCGAGCCCGTAGTCTCGGCCAAAAATATTCCCTCTTTGAACCCGCATAAACGGTTTCAGGGGCAGTCAACCACCCCGAACGAGACTCTGCCCTTCGGCGGAGCCTTGTCCGGGTTCCTCTCCGCCCGAAGGCAGAGAGTTAGATTGTTAGCCAAGTTGGCCAAAAGTAATGAGTTTGATTCTCATCGGGGCCCCATACCGAACTTAACATTAACAAAGGTTGACATGTCGTAAAGTCACACAACCTAAACAAAATGGCACCTTCGCAAGGGATAATGGTGAGCGTGGCTTGTCTTGTTGGCAATTACTACTAAGTGATTATTCCTATCCTCACCTAGTGCATCGCTGTTGATATTAACAAAGGTTGACATGTCGAAAAATATTTGGTCGATTATTTAAAAATCCAGGAAAATATTTAGAACAATAATTTGTTTCTAAAATTTAAAACTATGAGAAAAATTTAGAAAAAATAGTTTGATTGACAACTAAAGATCAAAAAGAAAATATTTAGGAAAAGTATTTGGTTGACTATTTAAAAATTCTGGAAAATATTTGAACAATAATTTGGTTTGAAAATTTAAAACCAAGAGAGAGATATAGAAAAAAATACTGTGATTGAAAACTAAAAACCCAGAAGAAAATAGGAAAATTATTTGGCCGACTATTTAAAAATCCAATATTTGAAAAATAATTTGAATTTAAAATTTAAAACTAAGAGAAAAAATTAGAAAAAAAAGTTTGATTGAAAATTAAAAATCTAAAGAAAATTTTTAGGAAAATTATTTAGTCGACTATTTTGAAAATCCAGGAAATATTTAGAACAATATTTTGTTTTTAAAATTTAAAACCATGAGAAAGTTTTAGAAAAATAGTTTGATTAAAAATTAAAAACACAGAAAAAGAATTAGATAAATAATTTTGTTAAAAATTAAAATCCAGTATAAGAAATTTAGGAAAATAATGTAACTGAAAAAATTCAGGAAAAAAAAAAATAATTTGGCTAAAAACTAAAGATCCGGAAAAACAAAAAGTTTGTTGTTACTCCGATCTATAGCAATGTCCTCATCTTTAAGTTCCCGTCCCTTCAGGACGTAAGCGATCATGGCTCTCCACAATTTCCTGTCCTTTCTGACTCTTAATAAATTTTGTCTATTTGTTATTTCTCCTAAACTTTGTCCTGCCATCTATTTACTAAATATCATTAACCATGTTATGCATTGTTTTTCCTTGCCCCTTTTACTCTCAATATGCCCTGTGAGTATCAGAATTTCCAAGCCCTCCTTCCTAATTATGTACTCCAGACATTTCAACAGTCTCTTCTTGATATTAAGTATAAACGTCTTTTTTGTTTACATTTTCTCTAAAACATTGTCGTTCTTCTCATGTTTGGCCGATAGTATTCTCAGCATTCTTCTGTAGAACCACATTTCGCTTGGTCCAAGACTGTTATTCATCTTTGAGGAGATTGTCAAGCATTTACTGCCATATAGGGGGACAGATATCGCATAACAGTTCAGTAACGTTTATTTTGGTTCTAACGAAATTTTTGATTTTTCTTAATTCTCTGCGTAAGTTTTGGAATATATCTTTGGTTATTCCAATGCGTCTTTGGAATTCAGTGTCGTATTTTCCGCCCTCTGTTAGAAGACTACCCATATATTTTGGCAAAAATAAAAAGAAGGCAAGAAGGAAAGGGGAAGCAAGAGTTAGAGGAGGATTTATTGTTGTTGCCACAGGTGAGAATGTTGGTTGGAGCATAACGGTTTCGTTTAAGCAAAATTTCTAATTCCTCAAATCGCATAATACATGATAATTATTACGCAAGGCATGAAATAATTACTGGTTCTTGCATGCCTCAAACGTGTTGGCGATACTTTTTGCGTAATCATAAATTTAACCCTTTCTAGAGTGAAAAAAAGTAAAAAAAAAAAAGAGATCAATTATCTGTTCTGCACACATTCAGATGTTAATTTTCTCCTGAGATAACCATTTCTGTCAAATTTGTCGATATTCTGTGAAGTGTTTTTAAGAGAAAATATTTTCCACCATTTTTTTTTAATTTTTTCGGCTGAATCAATGGGAATATTTTAATCAGGACGGAAAACAAAAGCATTCATTTTTTATGTAAACGTTATTGTAAAATAGTCATGCACCGGAACAAATAGATTTTAACGAAAGTTTACGTGAACAGAATCGTTACGCTGCAATCAACCTTCACACCAATGTAGTCCTAACAATACTTGTAAAAATATGACCTGAAAATTGCATTCCAGTATGAAATATATTATCGTCACTCAGTGTTCACACTCCTCTCATATATATATAATGCATATACTTTTAAATTTAAAATTCCCAGTGTCTCTCGTTCGTGTGCATGTGTAGTAACATCAACGGAAACAAAAATAATCCGATTAAGTATATATATATATATATATATATATATATAGTTTTAAAAAATAGTTTTAAAAATGCATTGATTTTAATTTTAAAAGTCTCTAGGCCCCTTTCAGCCAACATCTCATCAGGAGAAATGATATATATATATATATGTGTGTCTGTGTTTATATATATAAATATATACATATCAAAATTCGGTTTTATATATATATATATATATATATATATATATATATATATATATATATATATATATATAGAGAGGAGTGAATGTTGATGGCAATAAAATAGTATTCGATATATAATAAGGCAAGTAAACTTTATATTATTTATTAATATATATTATTCCCAATGACGATATGGACTGGTATACTATCTTAACAGGAGGTTATTTATATCCGTGTTTAAATTTGCTTTATTTTCAAGCTGCACCTGATCGTGCATGAAATTTAGAGTTTTTAAGACACATAATTCATGTTCCCCAGGGTTGGGCACCTCTCAGTATAATTTACCTAAGTTGCGACTCTGTACTTTGACGAAGTCACACCCGAGTACACTCCACTCAAAAGACTGAGTTGATTTATCCAGGTAAGATAAGAACAAATGGATATATATATGTCTGTGTGTGTGTGTATATATACATATATATATGTGTGTATTAGATGTGCAAACATTGTCATGTCTATATCTGTCTGTGTATTATCTGAAGAACAATATGGCATAAAGAATATATGGCAATAAAAATGAGAATAAAATTACGAACTATGTAAATAGTTCAAATATTCAGATCACTATATCGACCTGTATGCAAATATGAATATTTGAACTCAGACCGATCTGATTGTTCAATAAACTGATATTTCTGACCACGTCTTTCCAATCATTTCTCTCCGCCATATTTCTACCCAATTGTATTTTTTTTGTATTCCGCTGTCGTTCACGGATTGGTTGATAAAGGTTCAGACGAACCTCGTTCTCGATCTATTACCATTTAATAAGCTAACGTTCTTGATAACTTTTACAGCAATATCCACTAAACCGCATTTGTCTTTCACAGATTGTGTGCTTAATTTTTAGTAGTTTCCCAGTCCTTCGTTGGCCATAGGGGGTTTCCAGGTGACGTTTCGATCGGATCACAATTATCCTGTGTACGTATTATGTAGTTATTTCTCAGTTTCGGCCAATCGTGAATGGGTTTGTTTGTCTCACTCACAATCTTAACAATATACGATACGCAGATGACACAGTACTGATAGCAGACACGGAAAAGAGGCTATAAAATCTCCTACAGAAGGGAGCGACGGAGAGTAAGAAGAAGAGACTAAGCATAAACTACAAGAAGACAGATTGCATGGTCATCAGTAAAAGGATGAGCCAGAAATGCAATTTGCAGGTCGGGGACACTAGAATCAAGCAGGCGCAGAAGTTTAAATATCTGGGAAGCTTTTTGACAGAAGACGGTAAGAGTGACACTGAGATCTGTAGACGTATTGGGTTGGCCAAAGACGCATTCCAAAAGCTGGACAGAGTATTGCAAGACAGGAAGATTTCTTTGGTAACAAAAAAAAAAAAAAAAAAAAAGAATACTGAGCTGCTACGTGACATCTGTTCTTCTTTACGGCAGCGAATGTTGGACGATTTCCTTAAAGATAAAGAAGAGACACGAAAAGACGTAGATGTGATTCTACAGAAGGATGCTAAGGATACCTTGGACAGAGCGTGTGAGCAACAATGAAATCTTAGAGAGGATGCAGACAAGGAGGAGGCTTATACTTAAAATCAGGAAGAGGCAGCTGAAGTTTCTGGGACCCATAACGAGAAAGGAGGGCCTGAAGAATCTGATACTCACAGATCGAATAAAGGGAAAGAGAAACAAAGGAAAACAATGAATGACATACCAAGCGGGCTTAAGCAAGTGAATGACAGAACGTAGTCTGGGGGAGATGGTAAAAGGAAGGAAATTGTTAAGAGCTGCAAGGGATAAAGGGGGTGTGGAGAGCCATGATTGCCTACGTCCTGAAAGGACACGACACATAAAAAGTAAAGAATAAGATCGAACGTTAGTTTATACCCCATACTTGAGGCCTTTGTGCGAAGCTCAACTGATCTTAATAAATGACAATGATTTGCCAAGTTAAAAATATCTCTAACCAATATAATAGTGCATGTAGAATTCTGTCGACCCAAGCATCTCTTATTTCAATAGAAAGATTAACGGGCGTATCTGCGTGTGTTAATTTGTCATTGATTGATACATTGTGATACGTAGACAGGCAGTCTATAGAAAATTAAAAAAAAAACGATTTCACCTTATAGGAAAGAAAGCGAATAGGAAAAGCGTCAATTTAAATGCGTGATTCAATAAATAATGTATATAAAAAAGATAAATAAATCAAAATCTACAATTTTATGCCGCATAATGTAAGCCATGGCTTCTGTTTAATAAGGTCAACCATATTTTTTAAATTATATCTTCGACGAAGGCGGCAGGCATTTACAATCAGTTCGGCTGTCTGCCTTAGAAAAACAACAGGAAAAAAGACTTTTAGAAAGCCAACAAGCTCTAACCTGTGGTCACTAGGCCAGGGCTTGAAAAGCCCTGGTTTAAAGGGCGAAATCAATACAGTGTTACAATGCTTTAAATGTTCAAATGGACATTTGCAAAGAAGTGCAAACTACGATGGGAACTCCTGGTAAATCATCTTTCGGAGAATGAAGACATGATGAGGATCCATCAAGAAGTCCGTATCCTGACACGCAGTTATAAGGTGCAATACCATTGGACATTTTTACTGCTTTAAGAAGTCATATCTATTCATTAGGAAGGAGATGTTGCAAAACGGTTTTTTCATCATGAAGCGACAGAATTATCAGTTTATTTATCTATCTATCTATATGTGTGTGTGTATGTGTGCATAGTTATAGGGTATTTATAAGGATATATATATATATATATATATATATATATATATATATATATATATAAAAGGTTAATGGTCAGAGTTGGATCAGACCTGGAAACAGTAGTATTAAAAAGTACTGAATACATGTGAGAAAAACAATTGTAAAAATAACACGTATAGCTTTCAACTTTAAAAATCAGGAGGTCAATTTTATACGTTACCTTGGTGTCAACCTTACGGTATCTGTTGCAGTTTTTTGTGTGTATATATATATATGTAACTAGTGAGTTAGCCCAAATGACTTGACTCACTTTATAGTCCACCAATAGAAGGTTAACCAATCAGAAGACGTAGAACATTCAATCCGTCGTGTATAAAGGCGGCCATTTTGTCTACTCTATCAGAATGTCCAGTCCAGCTTGTCAGGCGAAGAGATAACAGAAGGCGAACTACGCTCTGCTACTTTTACAAAAATATCCACTGCTAACCTGAACAACGCTTCCTTACTGTCTTCGAAATATTCAATGCTAACATCTGGATTCTATACTCGAAGACGACTGTCATCATGAACAACAGTATCCTCAGGTGATTTTTACCAAATGAGCTCCTAACACTTTTATATTTTTATTTTTTGAATTTTTTTAAAAACGTTAGGTGGTCATTTGATAAAAAACGCCTGAGAATAACGTAAGTTTGAAACCAATATAGCGTAATGAAATAACCTCCTGATTTTTAAAGTATATGTACTTTAAAAAATCAGGAGGTCATTTCATTACGCTACATTGTTTTCAAACTTACGTTATGTATATATATATATATATATATATATATATATATATATATATATATATATATATATATATATATATATATATATATATATATATATATATATATATATATATATATATATATATATGTATGTGTGTGTGTGTGTGTGTGTGTGTGCAGATATGTAGAAAAATAAGAAAAGAATTTCTTTAGTATTTTTATTTTTATCTTAAAAAACAGTGCTCCATACAGAAGTAGTGCTTAAATTATAATTATTTTTTTAAAAAAATATGATTCCTTCGTTAATTTAGGAATAACCAATCTTGAAATTTACGAATCTTTATAGGCATGTTCATTCGCAAAATTAATTACTATGGAAACGGCTGGAGCGACCATTTTGATAAGGGGCATAAGTGTAAATTTGTATCCACATATCAGTCACTTTCGCCGAGATAGGGTGGCGGTAAATTTTCGCTTGAGGTTGATACAGGGCTTGATACTTTAACTCAATTTAATTTTAATAATTATATTGAGGTTTTTCAGCTCGTTTTGAAAACATGAGAACTCTTATGTAGCGAAGGAATAATATTTTTTAAAATAATTATAATATATATATATATATAGATGTATATATATCTATAAAGGGTTATATATATATATATATATATATATATATATATATATATATATATTGTAGTTAGAACTACAATCTTCCAAAATGTAAGTACAACGTTAATCGCCATCTTCGTAAAAAATTGAAAGGGAGTTACGCATGCGGAAGATCTGAGAAAAGAAATGGTTAGAGTTGAATTGGCTAGATCAATAATAAAACGGTGAGACCTACCTGCCAATCTAGTTGCACACTTAAATGCATGTAGTCGGGACAAGAACATTATTTTTGAGTTCAAATGCTTCTTAAGGAACTGTGTTTCTGATCAAACAGTATTAAAAAATAATTACATCGGTCACACTATTACATGTCTCTCCCGATGCCTTACGTTACACCTATGCGACCACAGCTCCATCAGAACCCCTTTAGACACATACATAAACTTACCAGATTCCATCCGAAAGATACTATTAGAAAATGCAAATATAATAACCTCAAAACAAACAAAAAAAAATAAAAATAATGGAAGCCTTAATAAAAAAAGAAAAATCCAACGCTCAAGAATATTAACTACGAACAGGGTCACAATGTGCTAACCGTGTTCGGAAAATAAAACATCCCTATAACTACAGAAATATACACAAAACCCATACACCCAATTAAAAGGCAAAGGATAAATTTATCCTTAATAATGGTAAAAAGTATAGCCGGAAGAGCTCGGAATTACAGGAAATTTGGACAGTTTCTACACACTCTGTGTCCAGAAAAGAAAAAACTCGTTTGAAGACAAGAAAAATTAAATAAAAAGCTTAATCGCAGAACCTTGTCTGTCTTCTTCAGTGAAACATGCATAAATGAAGGATTGCTGCCTAAATACACAACAATACACACACACACACACACGTATATATATATATATATATATATATATATATATATACTAGCTTAAAAATTAGTTATAAATATCAGTGTTTAATTTAACAGCGTAATCATTTTTCAATTCCCGCCTGATGATTACCGCATACATCAAACACAGTTCTACCAAATACTGAATAAAAAAATGTATATTTATTTTTAGTATAAATTTTAGCTCTGTTATTATACACGGAAAACTGTTGTATTACCACCGACACTCATCGTGCGCCATTTTATATTTAGATAGATAGATAGATAGATAGATAGATAGATAGATAGATATAAGTGAAACTAAATGTTTCCCGGCTCGATCAAGAAACACTAACAGATTGATTTATTAACTATGGGTAACTGATTCAGACTAAGAACTCTTAAACACCTCCTATTGCACACATTGCATCCTGAATATGTGCTGTTTCTGTTTGTATAAGATAGGTTTTAGAAGTAGAATGTAAAAAGAAAAATATATATCCATATCAATATGTGCAGAGTTTTCAAAAATAATGCTTGTACTTCGGTGGCGTGTGCATTTTGCAAATGTAGCCCAACTATTTATACGATGTATATCGTTCTTTTGTTTTAACACAGGCCAGTATTGTCGCATACCTACGCCAGGTATGTGGTTAAATTTCTAGAAAAATTGAAGCGTTACCACGGCAACAGCATGAAAATTTGTTGTAGATCAGAGATCGGAAACCTTAGACAGAGTGGGTTACACGGACCTTGTAGAGAAGGGGTTACCTGTCTAAGGATCTCATTTACTAACTAATCATTAATTTCGCATCAGTTAGGAGGACCGCATCACCAACAAGGAAGTACCCTCTTGGAGTCTCTCACCAACATCGAGGCTACTATCCTTCAACATAGCCTCCGCTAGGCCGGTCACGGTCTAGAGTGTGCCCCACTTATCATCCTGTTGGGAGAGCTCGCCGGCAGCAAGACGCTACGCGGAGGCCCAAAACGACACTTCAAGCATCTGTTGAAAACCGCCCCTGACACAGGCTAATATCGATCCCTAGGCCTGGGAAACCGTTGCCGCAAATCGACCTTCCTGGTATAGGACCATCCGAGGGGTACCAAGGGGGTTTAACAATCAGAATAAAGTGAATCTGCGATGTGCTGTCAGTAGAGCCCGATTCGCACAGTCGCGTCGTACAGCCACACTCCTCTGTGACTCCTGCCTTACGACACTTCCGGTGTATGCCGGGCCTTCATAGCTGTCTCCACGCCACCGCCATCAGGAGATGAAAAGAGAGAGGATGACGATCCCGATGCTCAGATGCGAGTGGGTGCTGACGACTAGTCATTAAGTGAAATTAAAAAAAATACGGATCTTTCTTTGGTGCGTAAATACCAGAAACTCGCTTAACCCCAGTCGTCCTTATTCGACAGCGAAGAAATATATGTTACTTTCTATCTTATCACGCAAGTGTGTTTTAATGATTCTTCTCTTATAACCCAATCCATCCTAACCGGGGTGGTAGCACTGGTTAGCGTCCCGGGTATGGGCAAATAGTGACCTCACAAACGAAAAGAAAATTATGAAAGTATAAAAATATATTTCTGTAGTAAAGGTACCATTAATACATTTATTAAAAAATTACTAATAATACAGACTTATAGGTGAATTACCAACAGTTCATTCTATAGTACAATGACCAGCAATGCATTTTATAGCAAAATGACCAACAGTATATTTTATCTGTAGTTGAAGCCATAATATTGCGTTCAACATATTTAGATATCGGCATTAAATAACCCATAGTAGTGATGATATGACGCTAAACAAAATCAACCAACCAAATCTTCTTAACACCCAAGGAAAATACACGTGAAGAATTACTAACTTCAACACGACAAAAGTGTGTAGACTCCACAACTCTTCTTTCTATAAGACGAATCGAAAAACGCAATAAGAAAGAGCTTTCTCTAAAGTACTTGTCATAAATATTTGGTCCACTAAAAAAGAAACACTTTCAACAAGACAATATCGACCCATGGCCTCAACAGTTCCACGTTTATAACTTTCATTCAGTTTTTATATCACTGTAACTGTCCATGCGTGTTACTCCTATAATATTTGTCGAACCTTTAACTGAAGAATGTACAAGGGAGAAAATGTTATTTTGCCTGGTTGCCTTGGTGACCGACTTTGTGCAGTGACTTGCTCGTCATATCTTGCACGCGAAACAGCAGACTAATCAATTGCTAACGTTTATACAATCTCTAAGAAAACAGGCTGAAAACCGAATCAAACGAAATACTAGTTTACAAGAGTGGTCATGCAGTAAGTATCGTAGTCGTAAAGAGCATTAATATTTTGCCGTTGGCTGTCTCGCTGTAAGAAATGTTACTGCCTATATTTATGGGTATTAAGTGACATCTTTTAGCTAACGTTTAGTTGTCTTTTTAGAAATGATGGCCAAAAAGACGAAATAGAAAAATCAAGGAACATTAACACTGCTCTCACCATAATGTAGCTATCAGCAAATCTCGAAATCATTGTCTAACTGTTCGTTTTAAGGCTAACGATAATTATTTATTTGCTGGTCATCATCTGCTAATTTCCCTCTGAAAATTCTCCACTAGCTTAACCGGGCATTGAACTCACACTCCTCGCGTCCTGTCACTAACCAACGTCTTTATCCACCGTGCCACGTCTACTTGAGGACATCTGGGTATGAATTTCTGGGTATTATAAACATAATGTCCTCAGCAATCATTTTTACCAGTGCTCATATTGCAATTTTGCTGTTATCATTGCATGTTTTTTTTTTGTTTTTTTTTTTTTTGCAATATGAGGTCTGGTAACTGATAACTGATAACTGACATCCATCAAAACATGGCACATGGAACTAGAACAGTCTACCCCAGTGAGCGAAATAAAGGGTTCTGTTCGAAATTTCAACCACCTGAAGAAGGCCAGAGCGTACAACGGCCGAAACGTTGTGATAACTATGGCGACAAAGATGAGGACAATAGTCCGAATAATGTAAATAATGTACATAATACCTCATCTCAGAAATATAGACAGGCTCTGGTCTGACCTATTTTGATGGAAATGATGCAAACAACACTACGTATTCAGAATGATACAAGATATTTACTGTGTCTTCCCACTAAGATGAGTTGTGACACGAGGTCAGTTTCTAAGGTGAGGACCCGAGCGCGTAGAAAAATTACCCGCAGTCCCCGCAACCATCGGTTGCGCCGGCCTCGGTGCGAGGACCGATCCCTCTCTCTAGTGCAATGAGAGGGCGCGGCCACGGGTAGCTGTTCCCCAGGGCTGGTAACCTCTCAGTATAATTTTCCTCATTTGCAACTCTGTCCTTTGAAGGAGTCGCCCCTGAGCGCACTCTACCCAAAGACAGAGACGCAACTGAGAGATGATAAATACATGTGTTACAAACTACTCGAGAGATTAATGTCCACACTATTTAGAATGATACTAAATAGATTCGAGTTTGTTGATACTTAAATAAGTTAGGTAATAAATATCGTTAAAATCTTGCCTGCCTACGTCGCAATTCAATGGTTAGATTTTGGGCTTTCATCTCGCTTCAAAAATCAGTCTATTTTACAAGACAAAAATCAATCTATTTCACAAGACGCAAGAATCAATCTATTTCACAAGACGCAAAAATCAATCTATTTCTCAAGACGTATTTCAGACAAGCAAAATAAGCAACTATTAGGTTGAGTCGTAAATAATTTCCATTTTTTTGTCATGTACATTTTTATTTATATTTTATTTTTTACCAATTATATATTCACCATGATTTCCAGTGTCTTATTGCCACTTATAAGGTAACTCATCGATAAGCTTTCAGGTAAGTTCTGATGCCAAAAAGGTTTCGACGAACCCTGGAATTTGGTTTTCATTAGAGAAAGATTTCAACATTAAAGCGTTTCGCAGAGATCGAAAAATGAGATAATCGGTTGGTGTGATGTTTTTTTTTTTTTTAGCATTACGCTCAGAGCAAGGCGTGAAGCCACTAGGATGCAGGGGGTTGCAGAAGATTTGGAGCGAGAGCAGATAGGAGTGATAGAAGAAAGGATGAGAAGGGTAGTAGATAGATCAAGGTAACTGGAGGTGTCGATTGAGGTGTCATTTGAATAGTTGGAGATTATAGCTCTCAGGGAAACAGTAATTGGGACTGGTGTTCCACAGGCGAGAGGTGCGAGGTATGAAGCTATTGGAGTAGAAGAGACGGCTACATTTAAAAGTTTCTACAGTGTAAGGGTGGGAGCGGGATGCCAGCCTCGTAGGGCGCTTGAATTCATGGAGTCTGGGAACCAGTGAAAGCAGCTCATCGGAGCGATTACCATGAAAGTATTTGTAGAAAAGACAGAGAGGGGCGACGGCGCGTCTGTGAGAGAGTGACTGTAGACGAGACGCCAGATCAGGGCCAATTAGATTACATATCCGTCTCTGGATCTTGTCAAGAACTTTGAGGTAAACAGAAGGTGCCCCAGACCATATATGGCAGCAATACTCCATGCAAGGGCGAATGGTTAATTTGTATATTTGAAGTATCGATTCCGGGGAGAAAAATTTCCTGGCGCGGCACAGAGAGCCAACTTTCCTCGCGGTGGAAGAAGCAATTGACTCAATGTATTTGTTCTATCTCAGGTCAGCAGTCAACGTGAGACCGAGCAGACGCAGGGAGTTGCTCTCAAGAAGTTGACTATCAGACATTCTAATGGTGGGCAGGGAAGGATCTCTATGGTGATTATTAGAGAGTAATTTAGTTTTTGAGGCGTTAAAGTTAACCAGCCAATTCTTGCCCCAATTAACAACCGATTGGAGGTCCATTTCAAGACGCACGGCCAGGTTAGTTTTGTCACCGACACTAGATTTGTTTTTGAGGCAGGAGTAAATTGTAGTGTCGTCCGCGTAGATACCAACTTGGGAATCTATGGCGTCAGGAAGGTGTCAGGTAAATATAGTGGATTTGACTAAACGGGTTCCAAATTTTCATCCTGCGTCATTATCCCTTGTATCATCATAGAGGAGATGACATTTTTCCTATTGACAAGCACAGGGCGCTTTTCGACCAAACTTTTGACACATTATAAGGCCCCAGGTTACCTTGTTTCCGTTTTTTATAAAAGATCTGCCTAGAAATATTCTCAGATGATTTGTACATAGCTATGCAGATGGTGACACAGTGTATGAACGCACTTTCAAAGTCCCGAGCCTTGCGGCTCATGTATTCCCTGATCTAACCATGTGCTAAAGACTGGCTTGTGACTTTCGATACCCACAAAATTAAGCTAGTATCATTTCGTCATCACTGATTCGGCCCTGATTTTTCTCAGGTCATGACGGCACTCTCAGTGATACTACATGTTTTGAACGTCTGTTGTGTCTCAAATTCAATCCAGATCTTATGTGGGAGTCATCGATATAAGAACCATCGCTCAATATGTCGACTCAAAATAGAGTATTGTTGCCATATTTGAGCCGGATTTACCTAATCTCCTCTCTCCAGGTTTGATAAGCTGCAAAGTAGTTTAAGCGGCTGTCTGGGGCAATACCTGTTCTCCATTTGATAGGTTCATTCTCTCAGATGCAATGTCATTTCCATGGCAAATGTTCAGATGAGCTCCATTCTTTAGTTCCACTAATTAATAACTTTACTACAAATTTACGTTAACTTACTTCCACGGAGCCGAATCACACTCATTTCCTCCGTATTTCAGATATAAGGAGAAAGTTCCCATCTCACAGTCTTTGCCCGAGAACTACTCTGTTGTGGAACAGGCTACCGCGTGAGTGCTTTCCCAAAGACTACAATGTTAACCTCTTCAA
Source organism: Acanthosepion pharaonis (assembly GCA_903632075.3). Taxonomy (NCBI): domain Eukaryota; kingdom Metazoa; phylum Mollusca; class Cephalopoda; order Sepiida; family Sepiidae; genus Acanthosepion; species Acanthosepion pharaonis. The sequence continues at coordinate 2,189,265 of CAHIKZ030000780.1, read as the reverse complement.
GTTAAGAATCAGTCGTTGTCAATCAAATTTATCCTCAGAATAAATATTTCCTGGGCTGATAGCACATGTTAGCGTCCTAGCTATGTGCAAATAGTTAAGCCCTAAACACTATAAAATTATAAAAATAGATTTTTATAGTAAAAATACCAGCAATACATTGGAAAAAATTCCAGTAATAATAATAATAATAATAATAATAATAATAATAATATATATATATATATATATATATATTACCAGTAAAACATTTGATGCTCGACAAAAATCATCTTTTCAAAAATACGTCAATGAAACCTGATCGATCTAGAAACAGATTTCTTACAAAGAATAGATATTCTATCCTAAAAATCTTGTTGGCATTCAATAACCCATTGAGGTGTTTATATGCCGTAAAACAATATAAACAAAAACAAATCTTATTTTCTTCGATTAATCTTTCTCTTCCCCTTTGCTCACTCTTTCATTTCTTTTTCCCGTTTTTATCCCCCCCACCTTTACCGATATTCTATTCCTCTTCGTATAGACCCATAATAATTGAACCAAAGGAAAACCATAATTTAATACCGAGTATTTCATTCATAACTGAGCTCATTCACCATAACCATTTTATCAGTAACGATCGACCTTGATTGGTCCTCAAGCCTTTTATTGAATGCTCTTTAGTATTTAGTATATAAAAATGCCTACCTTGAAAATCAATATTTTATCCTTTTCTCATTTATTAATTTTTTCTAAACAAATTTTTTTTAAAAAATTTTTTGCTATCCTCTGCCAGCCGCAATGATGGAGGAAGCATTACCTCGGCTATCGCCAGTGAGACACGCAGCAAGAGCCACTCCGTTTCGCAAGGTTCGTCCCTTAATCGAGACGCCATCGCGCCAATTCTTCGAAGGAACACCATCGAGCGAGTGCTAATAACCTCTGAAGTCTCCACTGCCACAGTAACTACATTTGTTACAACATTTTTAACTATGGATTTTGTCTCGCTTCGAACCCCGATCAAGGTCAGCGGCAAAGAAATACGCGTCAACCACATCCGGGAGTGAATAATATTATATTGATATAAACTTTTCGTTATTTTCCCGAATGAGAATATGCTCGCTGATTTCTTAAAGCGGAAGTAAATACACGCAGAGACGAATTTCAGTTCGTTTTATCAGATTAACGAAATCAGTAATTCTATAATATTAACTTGATTAAGCGGATTTCGCAAAGCCCATGTTCATCGAAAGATTAGAAATTCGATGCAGGCAATAATGCATTTCTATGACAAGCATAGAACTTGGTAAACGCTTGGAATTCAATGGAAAACAAAATGAAAAAGCCGGCGAAAGTCTCAAGGTGTGATGTTCAAGTCGACACTTCAAGTAACTGAAAAGTGTTAACCGAGATCAATCTAGTTAAGTTAATAAACGAAAACGCATCTTGAATGAAGGTAATATAAATTAAAGCTACGGAAAAGTCATCGAAATATTTAAAAAAAAAAAAATTCTTCATCAGAGCAATGGTTGAGGAGAGATTAGCCTTAGGGGTTAGTAATAATGATTGGCATTTACGGCATTTACAGATATCAACATTATTTCATAGAGCGTAGTCTTAAGTAACTATTAGGTTGGTGCAAAAATAATGTCGTTTTTGATGTTTAACTTCAAATCAAAAAACGAGACATTATTTTTGCACCAACCTAATACTACCCACCAATTACACCCCCAATTACCCCCCCAATTACCCCCCCCAATTACCCGCTTGATTTGTTGATGAAAATGATGATTTCCATGTAATTATGTGTTTTGCTTTTATCTGTCCAAATCTGTGAATTTAATCTTCCCAGGATAATTTTCGGAAAAAAAAAGCACTATATAAAATTCACCATTTCTTTTTTTTTATCCCTATTATTGAACGTGTTAAAATTATTCAACTTTTTAACAAGAAAAGTCTTAAGCTGAGGTTAAATCAACAACGTTTTGTGACAATTGTCACAAAACATTATTGATTTATTTAAGACGGTATAATCTATTATGACATGTCTCTAATTTAAGATGGAATGATCTATTATGACATGTCTCTAATTTGTATTTTGATACATTGAATTTATTTTCAATTTTTCTAGTTGAATTGCCCACCTATATTGCATATGATCCATTATTGTACATAATTAGGTTACAATAAAATTTGCATTTTATATGATACTATTTTATGAAAATTGAGATGTAATAGAATAGGATCCGTGTATTATAAATTCGTCCTCCCCATATTATAGATACTGTGGGGGCTCACGAGATCGTTGCGCTTGTCCCGGTTTTAAGTATGTAATAGGTTGAACCTATCTGACATCATGAATGCCCTGGGTAGCGAAACCATAATACGCCGACTGCATCAACTGTAAAGGAATAAAATCCCATAAAACCCGGGGACACCTACTAAGTAAATGCTTACAGATAAAAGACCAATATTTACCTATCTGCGAAGCGAGTATATGTGTACGGACTCAAATATAAACGACCAATATTACGTTTCCCAGAGCGAAATATCCATCGACTCAAATATAGATGATTGATAATTACCTCCATCTTTCTGAATAAATGCTTATAGACCGAATTTTTTTTTTACTCCTGTGGCAGTGGAGACTTCAGGGGTTATTGGACCTCGTTCGATGGCGTCCCTTCGGAGGATTGGTGCGATTGCGTCTCGATTAAGGGACGAGCCTCGCGAAAAGGAGGTGGCTCTTGCAGCGTGTCTCACTGGCGATGGTTCGAGGTAATGCTTTCTCCATCATTACGACTAGCAGAGGTTAGAAAAAAATTGTTTATTGTTACGTTGTTCTGGAATTGTCATCAGTGGTCAACTGTAATTTTTTTTGTTTCAATAAATTTTAATTTGTTTATTTTTTTCAAAAAAAAAAAAAATCCTTGATTTAAATTCCTAAGCCTTTCGAACTTCTTTGTACTGTTTTTACTCAAATTAAGTAGTGACCAAGACTGGCAACTGCTAGCTGAAATTTTAAAAAGAGCGACGCTCCTACGCAAGCCTATTTTGGGATAATAACTTCCTTTATATTTGTTAATAATCGAACAAAGAACTATGACATATAGAGCTCGGATAATTTATTTCCAATTCTGATTCCAATGTAGAAGACATTATTCGAAGATTAAGCCATCAAAAAATAATTAAATAAACAGAATTTGTCGGTTAGACCGAAATATAATCTAATTTAGAACCAAATATGTGACCAGTATTTACAAGCCTGCAAAGATTTACTTGCTATCCCCGAAGTAAGTAAATATTTATAGGCTCAACAATATTTCGCAAGCCCGAACTGAGTAAATGCCTTTCGACTTAAATATAGAAACTTAATAATTGTCTCCCTTGATTAATTGATGTTTAGGTCATTATCTCCCTTTGCCCGTTATTTAAATCCAGATAATATTTTTAGACTATAAGAATTTTTGTTTGATATAATAGTGGTTTAATGATACAAATCTTACTAATTAACCCTTTGGGGAGAAGAGATTAATGCATGCCTTCCGCAAGGGTATTCGCAACGGGAACTGGAACTCTGCTCTCCGACTAATAATACCGAGCCATTATCCATTATGCCACACGCACATCGAAGCTTACAGCACCTAGTATTATACAAGCGGTCACCCATCTAGGTACTGACCAGGCTCGACGTTGCTTAACCTCGGTGATGGTACGGGAACCGGACATTCAACATGATGTGACCGTAAGCTTAGATGGCAGACGAAGGACAAAATTGAACGGTAAACGATCAAAAATACATTGAATAATGGTCATGATCTCTAATATCACGATAGGGCATAGTGTTTAACAGAAATAAATAATCACACTACTATAATATTATACATTACTACTATAATACTACTTCTAATACTATGAGAATGATACTATAATAACAATTTGCATAGTAGTTCCGGAGTAATTTGGATCATCAAGTTAAGCTATTGATGAATTGCTAAAAAATAATGCCACTTATGAGGAATATAGTTTTATTTCTAAGAGAAATATTTTTATCATTTTATAATTTTTGATAATAACGTTCTTAATTTTTTTCTGACAGCATATTGATGTGTACTTATTGGAAGGGTCACTGTTTTTCAGGTAACACGCATAGAGATGTAATAATATACAGGGTGATCTTAAAATGCATATAATTTATTTATTAACTATAATTTTTTACAAGAAATGGATATGAGAGGAAAGCGTTTAGTATGAGGTCTTATTTAAAATTCGATATTCTCACCAGATTTCGCTATCAGCTTCTCGAGCCGCCCAGGATTCGTGTCAACTGATTTCAACATGAGCTCTTGTGGTATGGAAAACATAACTTCTTGTATTCACCCTTCAGGTTCTTCCAAATCTTGGTTTGGTATAGTAGACATGCTCCTTTTAACCAACCCCCCCAAAAAATGTCACAGGGTATTAAGTCAGGTCTTCTGGCTGGATACTCATTCATAAAATATGGATGTATTTTTTAATCACCCCGTACATTTCAGTAAACATTAAAAAGAACAGACATTTTATGACTATTCAATTTATGGATCGTCTCTATAATGAGAATAACACTTTGCAAATTCAGTTGTTGTTGGTGAATAAAATAGCTCAAATCCATATTGTTCGCAAGCGTTCGACTCCTATGAATCATAAGAAAAGTGAAGAAATGTTCATTTCGATTTTATATACATGTACGTATGTGCTAAGGCGGGTGTTTCTCTTGAAAGAAATCTGGAAGGTTCCTGCAACGGTAATACTGGAAAAATAATAAGAAATGTCACGCGAAAAGCTTATCTTCAATTCGAAAATGACACGAGGATCATTTTCTCCTCAGGTGGAAAAATTTGCCTGCATCTGTCTTTTCCTTTCTTTTCTTTTTTTTTTTTGTTGTCATCGCTTCAACGAAGAAATGAAAACGATAGGCGTTTAAATATGAAGATTGAAAAGGGTGACGTGTCATTTGCTGTTTGAGCAAACGCAATAACCGATGGATCAGTTGATAATCTATGACAGCACGATAAAGCGACAAACGCTGAATGAGAAAAACATCTGAAATCGGATTAACACACACACGTACACACACACACACACACACACACACACATATATATATATATATATATATATATATATATATATATATATATATATATATAAAGCAAATATATGGATATAAATCCGACAGTATGAAGAAAAATATATACGGAAAAAACAAACAAAAATCCTTATATGCAATTATGCTGTTTTAATGTTAATAAGTCAACGTCGGACGTTTCGGTCTAATAAACCATCTTCAGGACATATTCATAAAATATAATTAACATTATCAATTCAACATAACTACGTGACCATTTTTAAACGGAGCGCTGATCTTATAAAACTTTCAGTTATCTGTTTGGATAAATCTTGTTCTTATGTACATCGTCTTTGTCATGTTGAATTGATACATATATATATATATATATATATATATATATATATATATATATATAAAATGGTGGTACCCGCTTGGAAAAACCTTTGAGTAGCTCAACTTGCAGTAGAACAAATCGGTACCCGAGGAAAAATGTGAAATAAAAAAAAAGAACCAAGAACATTAAAACAAGGCGAAAACAATCTTCAAGTGTTTAAGCTCCAAGTCCAGAACAGAACGAGTAAAAAGACAACTACGTAAAGTGCTCAATACACTAAGCAGAGCGATAACCTAAAGTAATGCCAAGGAGCCAGGCAAACCTACCTAGGTTTCACCTAAACGGATCTTCAGGGTAAAGTCGGCTAGAGAGGAAAATTACGAAACAGTATTTATTGACAAACCACGTAAAAAAAAAAAAGGGTAAAAACAAGGAGTATGCTATTTTTATTCTTAAAAGTCCTGTTTTATTGTCCATTGCTGTGTAGACAAAGTTGTTTCGACTTTCGCTGTTTAGTGGTCACTTCTAAATTTGCATATGATGGTCACTCTGTTGTTGTTCTTGCAGGGAGACATGCAAACTTTGACCTTCAGTCAACGGCAATGAAAGTATAAAATGCTCCTTTTATTTGCATAGAGACTATGCAAATAAAAGTAACATTTTATACTGGTAGAATTTGATTTACAAAGTAAATGCTCTGTTTATTATAAACAGTATTAACATCATTTATAGGATACAAGTTCGATTCCTGTCAGAGGACGAATATTTTTACGAAAATTTCTCGGACATTCAGGCCGGTAAATGTTGTTAATACAGTTTATTATAAATAGAGCATTTGCTAAAATATTTGTATCTATAAAAAAAAGAATGTATAAACATAAATATGTCTTAAAATAATTGTCGGACTTTGTTCATTTCATAATGTCTGACGTCATTTGTTTACATTTGGATACGCATCGAGCAGATATGAATGTACGAGAGAAAATCATGGACGATTGTAGTTTAAATATATATATATATATGTATATATATATATATATATATATCGTTCGGCCTTGTGCCACACGGAAGCTGCGTTTTGAAATCAATATATATATATCAACATATTTAGGCAGAAATGCTCCGTTTAAAGAAATAAAATGCTTGGAAAGGGAGAAAAATATCGTGGTTTTCTCAACTCCCCTTGCCCCATAATATCTTCTTCTATTTACCGTTTTCCTTCAGAACGTCGGCGGTTATGGCTCTTCCCTATCTCCCATCCTTTGTAGCGCATAGCAATGTTTTTCATTTTTCTACAATTCCTTCAATTCTCTGTTTTATCTTTCATTTACACGAGTTCGTTACGGAGGATACTCGCTGTTTTTTGTCTCTCCCTCTTGCATTCACTAAGTCTTGTGAATGTCTCATTTTCCAAGCCTTCTTTCCTCAATATTTACCCTACAAATAACAGCTGTCTTGTTCCGACTGTCTCATTTTCTTCCCATTTTCACTGAAAGTTCCTCGTTGCTTGCCTGCTTCTTTCATATTATTTTTCAGTATACTTCTCTAGAACCAAATTTTTGTCTTCTATACAGAGAGGAAATCCACCACCATATACGAGGGTTTATATTATATAGAAGTTCATCACCTTTTTCTTTGTTTCCAATGATATTTCACTGTTTCTTGTTACTTTGTTGAGCTTTGTGAAGGCATCTTTTGTTATTCTATCTTTTGTGTGTCTTCAGATTTTCGATGTCACAATCCCAAGATTAGTGCATCTCTGATCTACTAGCACCATAACATGGAGAAAGAAGGACTAGATTAACTAAAAGAAATCAATTCCCAAACTTAACGCTTGAAAAGAGTCTGATTTTGCATTTATGTCATACCATAAATGCAATACAAATCTCTCTCTTCCTCCCCCATCCCTTTCTCTCTCACTCTCTCTCTCTCTTTATATATATATATATATATATATATATATATACAACGGTAAGAATAGTATTCATGTTGGACATACTACGACAACGTTGTCTCGGCGGTTGAGTTTTCATTTGAATGCTATGTCCAACATTTCTAAACATTTACAAAAGCATACCTGCCCACATTCGCAATTCAAAAAAATTCTTGTTGAAAATACTTCTATACTTTTTCACGAAAATAATAAACATAAACTAAAAATCCCCGAAGCTCTCTATATTAAAAAAAATGAAATAAAACCTTAATAAAATTAATTATGAATACTGCACAAATGTTTTAAAATGTGCACAGTAGATAGTTTAAAATATGAAGGTTTGAAGTAATCGTTTTTACGACTTATTTCTTAGAATCTCTCTACAAATAGTACTTAGTTACCTCCCCTGAAGCGGCATATCAACCGTCTGAATGTCATTTAAAACAAGAAAATTTAGTTTTTGGTTGTAAGAATCTTTTGGAAGGAATAATAATTTACTAATAGACCTATTAATTAACCCATAATTGATGGGGAGATGAGACTGGTGCATACCTTTTCCAAGCATATTTGTGCGTGAGTGAATAAGACGAACCTATCCAGAATTGAAACTAGATTTTCCGATTTCCAATTCCGAGCCGTTATCCATGATACCACTTGCATTACAGCACCCGTTGTTCACAAACGGTTATCTATCTAGGCCAGTGTTTCTCAATCGGTGTTTCCCGGAACCCTAAGGTTCTGTAAGAGGAATTTGGGGGTTCCCCGACAAACAGTGATAAATAGGCTAATGTATTTTGAGTAATTTTTGTTCAATTTTTTATTCGTAATTTTACTGCTCACCTAAGGCATATAGTTGGAAAATCCTTGGTTATTACAATAAAGCCTTAAAATTCTTATATTATTTAAAATTATAACAATTATACGGCATGTATTTAGAGATGTTTATATGGCGTTAGAGTAAAACCGCCTTCACTGTTTAGTAGACAGATGCTGTACGTGGCGGATTGAGTGACTCACTCGAGTACAAGACGCATGGTCGATGTCTATACATTATGTTTACCACGGAAACTACTATAAAATTGTAAGAGATAGATATTAAAATGCTATATAAAGATATTTATGCAGGGGTTCCCTGAGGCATAAAAAGTATTTCAAGGGTTTCGCAAAATTGTAAAAGAGAGGGATATTAAAATTGTATATAAAAATATTTATATATAAAAAAATATTTATATTAAAATGGTATATAAAACTATTTATAAGAACGCTGACCTCGGCCGTCAGCAGGCTCGGCTTCGGTGATCGTACGATAACAGCTCTTTCAATATGATATCGCTGTGAAGCCGTAAGGTCTAGGGAGAAACAAAGTAAAACCGCCTTTACTGGTTAGTAGACAGATGCTGTAGGTGGCAGATTGAGTGACTCACTCGAGTACAGAATGCATGCACGATGTCTATAAGTTATGTTTATCACGGAAACTACTATAATATTGTAAAAGGGATAGATATTAAAATGCTATATAAAGATATTTATGCAGGGGGTTCTCTGAAGCATAAAAAGTATTTCAAGGGTTTCGCAAAATTGTAAAAGAGATGGATATTAAAATTGTATATAAAAATATTTATATATAAAAAAAATATTTATATCAAAATGGTATATAAAACCATTTATAAGAACGCTGACCTCAGCCGTCACCAGGCTCGGCTTCGGTGATCGTACGATAACAGCTCTTTCAATATGATATCGCTGTGAAGCCGTAAGGTCTAGAGAGAATCTAAGTCCTTAGACGATCAAAGATAGGACTTGTACCTTTACACAAAGGCATTCACACGAAATGAAAGTAAACGACATTGATTCTTCGATTTCTTTTTCCACACTGATAACTCTTACGACATTCTAAACAGCAAGCTAACACTGCTTCAGTAAAGGTCTAAGGTTTGTGACAAATAAAGTTCTAAATCTATGTTCTTTGCAAATGTGAGATCTTTAGAAATGTGTTTTGTTGTCTGAGGATGGATGTAACAAGAATTATAGCAAAGCAACGGTGCACAATGACGGCACAGGGATGAAAAATCCGTATACGATAGACATGGTAAGTAGGGATAAAGCATATAAAAGGGACATTTCGAGGAAGGATCTGAAAGAGTGGGATAGATTCAGAATGATTTATAGAGAAACAAATTCGTTCAAGACGGAGGGATAAGCAGAATGGCATTCCATGGCGGAGAAATATGGTTACTTTGAAAGACGTGCCGATAGAAAATTGTAATGAAAGGAAGAAAGCCGCGGAAAAATATTTCATTTTGGGAAGATATATCCTGTGAGTCGTTTCACAAGTCATAATATAACCTGTTGTATTTTATTTTTGCGTGTAGCAGATCAGTAGTAAAATTTACTATCTTCTGAATGACTTTTGTATACTGTCCCCAACGTTGTACTTGGAATCATTGTTGCAGTTATCGTTTTCTTGATGATTTGGCCTTACAAGAATAAAATATGGGACATAAGATTGGTTGAACTTTGAACTATTGAGAACAAGTTCCGAAGAACGTAGCTTTTTCCATGTCGAATTCCTGACGGTTTAATCGTTTTTATTATCCTTTTTCTTTTTTTTTTTATCTCTCAGCAGATCTTCTTTCTTTTCGTTCTTCCTGTTTCTTCCTCTCTTTTTTCTTTCTTTCTTTGTTCATTTAATTTTCTGTTTTTCATTGTGCCTTTCCTTTCTCTTTTCCCATTCTTCTTTTCCTTTTTCATTCATTTATATTTTATAATTCTCTTTTTCTTTCTGTTTGTCCTCGTTCATTGTCATTCATCCACATGTACCATTCCTTCATTTTCATTCCCCCTCCCTTTCTGATTTTTTTCTGTTTTATTCCTTTACCATTTTTCATTCTTTCTTTATCCCTTCTTCTTTCTTTTGCCTTTTCTTATTTTTCATCCTTTTACATTTTCCGTTCATCCTTTTTCTTTCTTTCTTTTTTTCCTTTTATATTTTCGTTCATTTATCGGTTTTCCTTCACTCATTCTTTCTTTTTCTTGCATTTACTGATATTCATTCATATTTTCTTCTATTGATTGTCCATTTTGTTTTCATTCCTTTACTTCAGTTGTTTTATTTAATTTCTCAAAGTTTCCTTCATTTTTCTATTACTTTTCTCATTCACTCACACATTCACTTACTCACTCTTTATTTTCATCATACCTTTCCAATTCTTTTCTTTTTTCAACTCTTTTTCCGGATTCTTTCAGAATTAACTCATTCATTTTTCATCATTAACTCATTCATTTTTCATAATTAACTCATTCGTTTTCCATTCACCTATTTTTTTGTACATATTGATTATTTTTGTTGATTCTTTATTTTTCATTCACCTATTTTTCACTTTTACCTTGTTCTTTTTTTTGTTGAATTCTTCATTCATTCCATTATTTCTTTATTTCTTTTCTTCTGTTGCTTTCTTTCCTGCCAAAGCACAGATCATTTTCAGACCATTTCTGCTGACTATTCTTCGATAACTTTATTCAGGCACAAATATTAACAAGTACATCCAAATGCTAATCCTTAACAAAAACATACATAAATTTGTACTCTCTGCGCATGTGTACATAAAACTTCGCTGAAATATATATTATATTAGACGCCTTTATCAGAAGAACAGATAACCTACAACTTTCTTTTCTTTCCAGCTATACAGATGCAAGAACAACATTATTAGGGGCTGTCAAAGGTCAGGCGACGATATTTCTTAAGGTTAGGCCATCATGCATATATAGCTCACTAGTGTATGATCATCTTTGTAATGTCATGTGTGCATGCAGGTCTCTGCTCATGCGCATATGTTTGCTATTCTTGATATTTTTTGATATGCAGTCGCTGGGGTATGGGTCATCTTAACATGTAATGATCAGAAAACTCACATGCTCTAGAGTGAGTGATATAAAATGATACTATCGTTAGGTGTCCGGCATCACTTGAATACAGGAGATCGCGAAATGCAATGTCGAAATCTTCTTAATGCTCCCACCTTCTTTTGTCGTTTTTATATTTATTATCTAGATTTTTGAATTTCTTTTTGCAAACACCTTGTCTGTGCGACGTTCAGTTTTCACATATCTGTTTGTATATACAAGTCACATATGCTATACGAATCCCATTCCCTGTATCTACCTACATAATATCTATCTATCTATCTATCTATCTATCTATCTATCATGGTTCAGGTTTTTGTACCCCGGTGATGGTCCAAGGTAGAACCAATAAAGAAGAACTCGAACACGGGTATGGAAAAACACAGATATATTACAAACAGGAATATATACAGTGAAATAGAAAGTGTTAGTATGAACAATCAGGTTTAGGTATCAAAAGAACAATATAGTCTCGACCAGTATCACTCTTCCAATGTCTTGTAGTAATTGTCTGAACGCGACTCTGTTTCGGAGTGCCTCTGACTCGACTGACTGACTCGCTCGCTCTGACTGACAGACTCCTGAGGGACCTCACTCCAGACTTCAGACTGAACGATATTCAGTCCCCCCCAAGAGGGCATCACGTGGCACAAGGCCGATTTAACGTGGGATCTCCGAGCCCGTGTGTTCGGCCAAAAATATACCCTTTGAACCCGTATAAACTGGTTCAGGGTCGGTTTACCTCCCCGAAAGAGACTCCGCCCTTCGGCGTAGCCTCGTTCGGGTTCCTCCCCGCCCGAAGGCAGAGAGTTCAACCGATCAGCCGGTCAGCCGGTCGCCCGACTTCAGACTGAACGGTATTTAGTACCCCCCCACGAGGGGATCATGTGGCACAAGGCCGGTTTAACGTGGGATCTACGAGCCCGTGGGCTCGGCCAAAAATATGCCCTTTAAACCCGTGTAAACGGGTTCAGGGTCGGTTTACCTCCCTGTATCTCACGTTGATCCCACACGATCGCCGAAATTAAGCAATGTCAACCCTGGTTAGTATCTAGGTGGGTGACCGTTTTCAAATATCCGATACTGTAAGAATGGATGTGCCGGTGCTTAAATCTAAAATGGCTCGGAATTGTTAGTCAGAGAGTCGAGTTTTAATTTCATTTGGGTTCGTTATATTCACTTACTCGCAAATACTCTTGAGAAAGGTATGAATCTACTTCCTGTCCCCACCTATGGGTTAATTAATAAGCCTTCTATCGCTAATTCATTACTATCTCCAAACATTCCGAAAATTTAAAAATATTTTCTAACTTTTCTAGACAGAGATGGGTTGCGTATTTAAGAAAGACCTTATACAGCTTATAATTAAAAAAAACAACAAACTAGAGTCATAACATTCATCGAGTGATTAGCATACACACACACACACACACACATATATATATATATATATATATATATATATATAGTGAGTTCAAGATTGGTTGAAATGTAGTGGCGGTTCCGCTATAGGAGTACCTATAATGTTTTATATTGTTTTGCCTACCCTGTCTGAGCTAAGCGAGTCCCCGTATGGCGAGAGTTTCCAAAAAGAGCCAGGGGGGGGGCTTGCGTTGGAGCGGGGCAACAAGGGTAGCACTGTCAGTTCAGCAGCTCTCCCCGGAAGATGATGTGCAACTGGCAGCTTAAAGGTGGCTAAGGAAGAAGTCACTAACATCCCCCGAAGCAGTCAAGAACATTGCTCGAAGCTGTGAATAACATTCCCCGAAAAAGACACGAACGTTACCCGAAGCAGTCACGAACAGTCCACGAGGTTGATTTATTTTTCAATGGTGGAATACCTTAATTGAGTAGCAAGAAGTCGTTTTTGAGGACAAGAATATTGGGAATTTTGCGTGCCTCTACTAATAAATATGTTTTTATTTAAAAGAAAATACATTACGTTTTACTATCTCACGTATATATATATATATATATATATATATATATAGAGAGATAGAGAGAGAGAGAGAGAGAGAGAGAGAGAGGTACGTTGAATAAATTTTCGACATTTTATATTGCGTTGCTTCATTTTAATTTTGTCGAATACACAGTTTAGTAGCGCCAGCTCGGCGACTTCTGCGAGAAAAAGTGTACCATGACGCAATTCGTTCTGCCAGAAATTTGGAAACGCTATGCTGTACTGCTTGGCATTCGCGCCAGAAGCTCTAATGCGATCATTCCAGAGCTTTTGGGTATCAATCTGTGGACAGTGCAGATGATTCGGAAAGGGTTGGATGAGTCTAATGGTGATTACGAATGTACGACCGCTCGAAAATCTGATAAGTAATGTATTCTCGAATTTGTTGATGAGGGCCTCAGGGTCAACACGTAGGCCTACATTAAGTGTTTTGAAGAGATAGTGCTGCCGTGGGTCAAGTTGGTGGTTGCTGGAAAACCCTATATCTGGCAACAGGACTCTACACCATGACACACAAGCAGGAGAACCCATCGTTGTCACACAATTTCTGCGGCTATATAACACCTTGCATCTGGCTACCTAACTCCTCAGACTGCAACCCCATTGATTGTAATGTCTGGGGTACATTTAAGTGAAAGACAAACAAAACTACTTGTAACACCAAAGACGAAACAGATGGCAAGGATTATGGCAACATTCACCAACTTAGACAATGAGACCGTCTAGAAGAGTTGCAGGAGATTCCGAAGACGTCTGGAGGCCGTGGTTGAAGCCAATGGTGATTTTATTGAATAAATTTAATCTTCAGCATTTCAAGATACTTTTGTGTAATATAGTAAATATATTTGTAATAATGGTATGAAATTCCGGTAAATAGGCAACTGACTGTTGTGGAGTATTTTCACAGTGGAGGCTTGTATTTCTAAGTCGTACAAAACGTTAGGAACTTGGAATACAATAGTCAATGACGCAGCAAATCTAGTTGTGATGGTTGGTACTTCAAATGTCCGAATCTCGACTGACGTTCTCAACACCGTTCAGTATTTATCGTTCCACCCACGAGGACCGAATATGGCACAAGGCCGGTTTTAATGTGGGTATACCCGAGCCCGTAGGCCCGGGCAAAAATATAGCCTTTGAACCCGCCTAGACGGGTTCAGGCCCTGTCTACCTCCCCGGACGAAACCTTGGCCTTCGGCAAAGCCTCGTCCGGGTTCCTCTCTGCTAACGCAGAAAGTTCGACAGAAGGCGTGCGCAGTCAGAGACCGCTCAACACCGTTCTGCCAGACTTGCCACTGCTACTCCTACTTATTATCTATGGGAGAGTCCATTACCAAAGAATAGGTACTATGGCACAACACTGACCTTGGCATTATTTAATGCCATGTGAGGGTGGGTGGTTATTGTGTCACGGCGGTGTAGGGCACTTTGAAGACTTTGTTAGCCGTATCAGATTGCGTTTCCAGACCGAAGGGAGCCAATCTTTGCTGCTGTTTAGCCTCGCGTTGCTGAGACAGGATCCGTGGCAACAGAAATTATGGATCGAGGAAGTTCGAGATCCGCTCGTAGGCCTGACCACGAAACACATTCTACAGGCTGTCTTAGACGATTCACGAATAAGCACACGTCAAATGGCCCTAGCAAAGCTTATATATCTCATAGTACTATATGGAAAGTACTTTAAAAGCAGTTCTTGTATCCGTATCATTTGCAAAAAGTTTCTAAAATATTTTTGAATTGTATCTTGGGTTTTACATTTAATAGCGTCTACCGTAAACTTTAAACTAAATAAATTAAAAACGAAGTATTTGCGGACATATGTTTATATGGACTGTCGTCTTTGTTTTTGTTATATTCCGTGCTAATATACTTGAAAAACAAGGTAATAGTTATGCAAGTCAATCCAGTAGTGATTATTATTAGAAGGTAGTTGTCGCGTAAGTCTGAGTTGTACTCAACAAATCCCGGCCAGTCGATATTTACCAGCCTCACCACGCGCTCGGATGTAGCACAAAGCCGAGTTTAATGTGGGACAATCCGATCCCGTAGGTTCGGCTAAAAAATTCCCGTAGACCCCGTATAAAACGGGGTCGTGTAGCTGTTTCCCGACAGGAGAGGTGCCCTTCGACATAGACTCGTCTGGGGATCCTCTCTGCCCGGAGGCAGAGAGTTTGACCAGCACAACCTGAGCAGATACCAGCTGGTTCATATTTACCAGCCGCCCCACGAGGTAGGATGTGGCACAAGGCCGAGTTTAATGTGCGGCAATCCGAGCCTGTAAGCTCTGCCAAAAATTCCCCGTAAACCCCGGATAAACGGGATAGGGTCTGTCTACCTCCCCGGACAAGACTGTGCTCTTCGGCAGGGCCTCGTCCGGGTTCCTCTCTGCCCGAAGGCCCAGAGTTCGACTCCGCAGCTGGAACAGATTCCAGTTGGTCTCTGTAGTCTGTTGAGTTACAGCTATATATATATAGTAATTTAAAAAAAAAAGATTAATAGTGCTCTACTTTTGTGGGAGCCAATATACATATATCAAAATAAAACCAAAAGAACAGTCAGATTTTATTCTAGAGTTCTTAAACATATATTTTTAAAAACAGCGCTCTAAGCAATATAATGTTCTATAATATAATATTATGCTCCATATAATATAATATTAGACTCTATAATAATGTTATATAATGTTATAATTTATTATGTTTTTTAAAAATCATTATGAACTCGAATATTATGCTCTATAATATAATATATATATATATATAATATATATATATATATAATATAATATTATGGTTGGATATAATGTTATGCTTTACTTTGTATCGAAAACTGTATTTTAAAAATCAATGCTGAAGAACTCTTTCTATAAATCTACCTGTTCTTTAATATATATATATATATATATATATATATATATATATATATATATATATATATATATATATATATATATCCTCATATACTACATGTGTATTTATCTCCATTCTGTTCATTATATATCCATGTTAGACCAATTACATATTCCTCCCTCATTAGCAGTATTCTCTTCACATACAAAAGGTACGATTTCGAACGTTAATTTTAAAGGAACATTCTACTATCTGAAGTATATTATTGGCGAAACACATTCTTATTATTAACACCGCTCTCAGTATATTGGCGTATAAAAATCAGCAGTAGCTACGTAGTGTAAATATAGAGGCTTTCTCTTTTCTGTTTGTCTGTGCATCCTCATATAGTTGTATATATGTATCGGTTTCCGATCTGGTGTCCGAGATGTCGGCCTCCAAACATGACCTGTGTAATAAGTAATGGCAGCCAGTTTAAATGTCTGATAACACGCGTTGGAACGGGGTGCTGGTTTGTGTGCTGGGCACTGGCGGAGAGGATCGTCTAAGGTTGCAAATGTGATCAATCACTGCCTCCGAAGGAAGCGCTCGGTTCGAAGTAGATGTGACGTCACTGGTGGCACTGAGCCAGTTCGGGTCGGATACAGGCAGGGGTTTTCCCAGTGTGAAGGCGAGAATGGCTTTCGGGGAAAAAGGCGTCGGCTTGTATAGTAATTACAATACATGATGGTAAATACGCATGCACCTTGTGGCATCTCGCATGGTCTCAGACATACACACACACACACATACGCAACCACACACACACACACACATATATATATATATATATATATATATATGTGTGTGTGTATTGTACTTGGACAGAAATACCTCTTTTATACAAGTTTCATTAAAAAAATTATTATTTGAATTTCTAAAATTTAAATTTAAAATTAAATTAACCACAATCCATTGTCAGTCGTTTTAACAAAAATTGCACAACATTTGGATATATCTTGCTGTTACTCAGTGTAAGCTTTTGGCTCAGGTGAGCCAGCATCAGAGTGATTATATGGACATTACAACAGATGTTCACCATCAAAGTTGAAATCCTGTTAAATATATATATATATATATATATATATATATACTCGCTCTACCGAATTCAACGTATGAGGGTCAAGCAGCTCGGTTTCTAGGATCCGACATCTCGACACCAGCACATGAGATTTGATTATAGTGGTTAAGGCTTTGTGCAGAACAAATTTCCCTCTCCAAGTTCTCCACTGTTAATTCCCCTCTCCAAGTTCTCCATTGAACTCACACTCTTTGTGTCCTGTCACTGGATCTAACCAACGCATTTATCCACTGTGCCGTGTGTCCTTCTGAGGACATCTGAGTATAAATTTCTGGCATTATAAATCTAATTTCATCAGCAATCATTTTTTTTTACCAGTGCTGATAATCCAATTTTTGCTGTTATCATTGCATATTTTTACCAGATAACTGATAACTGAATCCATTAAACATGGCACGTAGAACTAGTCTACCCCAGTGAGCGAAATTAAGGGTTCAGTTCGACCTTCCAACCACCTGAAGAAAGTCGAAGAGTACAACGGCAGAAACGTTGTAATAAATATGGCGACAAAGATGAGGACAATAGTCCGAATAATGTAAATAGTGTACTTAATATCTCATCTCAGAAATATAGACATATATATATATGTGTGTGTGTGTGTGTGTGTGTGTGTGTGTGTGTGTGTGTGTGTGTAATTGAGTTACTTTTGCATTAGAGATTTGTTATATAGTCCACTAATACACGGTAATTGCGTGGTCACATGGAAGATTTTACGATCGATCATTGGAGTTTTCGTTCTTGGAAATTTGTTCCCAATTGAAAGATTCGTTTTTCCTTCGTTGAAATGTATCGTTAGTGAAAGAGTGCTGATTTGTAATTGCTGAAGAAAAAGAAAATGACTTGATTTGCCAGATAGTGAAAGAATTTTCGTTACGTGAGGAAGAGAACTCAGGTGGTAGTGAATTCAGTAGATAGAAACGAGAATTCTTCTTCTTCTCCTGAGGATTACGGCAACTTGATTCTAAATGATCAACAATGGCGCAAAAAAAAAAAAAAATGGATTGTGGCCACAAGACTAATAAAGATCATGTCTTTCCCAGCTTCCCTCTTAGTGCAGCTGCAAGCGGGAAAATTAATTTCAATGTTGAAATGATCCTCCAGAATCTTTTTTTTTTTTAAATTTTGTTTCGCTGATGAAGCCAACTAATTTGCTACTCAAAAATGGTGTTATAATTTGGAAAGACGTATCAGGCGAGAAATTAAAAGCGCTCTTTTTCCTTTTCGCGTTGAAACTTCATCAAGGAATCGTACATGAGATATCTCGAGATAATTACAATCGTGTTATTTTTGGTTTCCTTTGTCGTTAATAAATTCATGAACAGTTTTGTACACACACACACACACACACACACATATATATATATATATATATATATATATATATATATATGTCTGTGTTGTCTGTGTGTATATATATATTTTAATAATAGTGTCCTTTTACATATATACTTTAATAGGAGTAGATAATTTTGCCTACCGACCGGCTTACGCTCCTCCTGGATCATTTGAACAGGAGTAGAGGTCTATCCCTCGTTTTCTATTTAGCATTGGTTTTCTTGTTCCTTCTAACGTCTTTTTATGCTCTTTCACCTCAAGTAGCCCCTTGAGTCTTAGTGGCGTTATTGCCCTGCTTGAAATGAATTCTCAATTACTCTCTCTCTCTCTCTCTCTCTCTCTATATATATATATATATATATATATATATATATATATATGTGTATGTCTGTATATGTATAAAGTAGTCATTGAAGTCAACACCAAGAGACCTGTAGGTGTTGACTTCAGTGCGTACTTTTATATTTACATACGCTCTATCTCTGCTATTAAGCACTTTAACCCATAAATATAGCATACTTTAAAAATATATCCGTATCATATATATATATATATATATATATATATATATATATATATATATATATGAAATGTTTTTAATATATTTAGGTTACAGTATGAATTCCTTCCTTGTACTTAATTGAAAATTGAAGGGTCATAATTCAGTTGTCAATATTATTCATATATAGAGAATATTATTAAAAAATATTATTAAAAAATATTACCTAAAATGTACGGCATAGCTACGTGTCATCTAAGGAACTGATGCAACTTTGTAGACATCCCTCATATTACAAGGACACGAGTATATTGATTTCTAAAAAAAAGTTCTGTTCAGTTATTATCTTTCTAAATCTGACATTTTTATGAATGGTAACTAGTGTCGGTGGCCTTGAGTCGACCAAGCGGGGAGGTATTATAGTGAAATGATGATAGAAAAAGACAGACAGAATCATCTGGATTCGTCAGGAAATAAAGCAATATTGGTAAGAATGAATGAAATGAATTGAAGAAATATAAGGCCGAAAGCGAGATTTATGACGTCGTTAGAAAAAATAGGTAATTTTCCGCATACTTGATTGTCAATAGCCTCCGGTTGTGACTGCTTCGTTTCGGCATCGGTGTGCATGCGCCTGACCAGCTCTGAACGGGCCTCGTTAGACAAAATAGTTATCAGCAATATTCCGATGTTTTTATATCTGACACAGTGTGCCGCAGTACTTATAGCTCGTCGATTTTCCCGCCATTTGAGAAATGGCCGCTGAGAATATTAAGCAGGAAATAGCTGTGAACATACACACACCGAGGCACAAGGGACACATATAGAAAAATGATTATGGGAATAGATTCACTGATGTATGTTGAAAATTTCTCAGCTTATGCTTAGAGATATTTAGTAATGTATATTCACACACAAACACGCGGATGGATACCCACATATAATGTAACACTTGAAGAAAATATAAAACTCATATTTCAGATAAAATCTTGCAAATAGATTTCTTGTTAGATACACAAATATTCATTTTTAAGTAGTCAGATATACAAATAGAAATACATTATATAACAATAAGTATGCATAAATTATCATCTCTCTCTCTCTCTCTCTCTCTCTCTCTATCTATCTATCTATATATATATATATATATATATATATATATATATATGTACTGTGGGACCTTGGTTCACGAATTTAATTTGTTCCTGAAGGCTCTTCGTAACCCGAGATTTTCGTAAACCGAAACTATTTTTCCAATAGGAATCAATGTAATAACACGGTGGTCGACTCAGAATTAATTCTGTTCAGGTTAACTCGGTTCGACAATGTTGTTCGAGAACCGAAATTTTGTTCGATAACCGAGGCATTTTCGACTCGAATTTTCTGTTCGAAAACGGATTTGTTCGACATGTGAGACGTTCGAGAACCGTGGCTGTACTATATATATATATATATATATATATATATATATATATATATATATGTGTGTGTGTGTGTTTGTGTGTGTGTGTGTGTGTTGTATGGATATTAGTTTGTGACCCTGGGTTTCACGCTCTTGCGATCATCAGATAAAACTCATTTTGTTTGATGATCGCAAAAGCTTGAAACCTAGGGTCACAAAACATATCCCAACAACTGATATGCTAGCTTTATCGCTGATATTGAGCGCTTTCCACTAAGTACAGCGCATATAAAATAATACATATATA
Organism: Acanthosepion pharaonis; assembly: GCA_903632075.3. Taxonomy (NCBI): domain Eukaryota; kingdom Metazoa; phylum Mollusca; class Cephalopoda; order Sepiida; family Sepiidae; genus Acanthosepion; species Acanthosepion pharaonis. The sequence continues at coordinate 2,168,531 of CAHIKZ030000780.1, read as the reverse complement.
AATATATATATATATATATATATATATATTATATGCAGTACATATATATATATATATATATATATATATATATATATATATATATATATATATATCCAGGTACGATGAGAAAGAATGGAGAACAATTCCAATGTTTAAAAGAGTTCTCAATACACAGTAGAACAATATTATTCCTAAAATTCATTATTAAATCAAAGAAGTGAATTAACTGCAAATTGTAAGCGTAGTTTACCTTTTACCTTAGAATTTATTTAAACTTTGGAATTTGATTATGGTTTTTCTTATATTTTAGTTGTAGCGCGTTCCCCTATATATAGCTTACTTTCTATTTGTAAGAATAATCTGGATTTAATATAATTTTATATTAATTTTCGGATAGTATTGGTAGCATAGATGTATTGTTATTTGGTTGCTATTTTGGGCATTTTGCATTGATTGGTTAGTGTTCTTAACATCTTATATGAAGGATCTTTATTGAAGATTCGCATAATAATTTACCAAATAATTCTATGTATTTAAATGTTTTGCTAGTTTCTTAAATAGCCCATTTATTTATCAACTAGAAAAAATATTATGTAGGAAATTCGCAAGGAATATAACTTTTTTTTTAGCATTTTGTTAAATTACCTCACCACCCCACTTTTATTTCTTAGGAAATATTATTGTCTGGTTTGTATAATCTATGTAACCATATGTATTTGATTTAAGTTTGGCTGCTGTTCGCTGCAAATCTACGGATTATGACCTATTTATAATAATCATTTTTAATTTTTTTTCTTCGCTTAGTTTAAATTTACTTATTTTGATATTTATCGTTTCCAGTTTTCTAATCACTTTATTGATGTTAAAATGAAATTCATCAAGGTAGGCGCCGTAGTTTATATTTTTTTTTATCCGAAGAACTTTCGACCTTTTCTAAGATCATCTTCAGGGGTAAATTACAAAAGCAAAGATATTGTAACTGCAAAAAATCTGCATTCCGTTGTAACGGTGATTTTTAAAATCACGCACGAAAGTGCTCTGTTATAGTTATTTTAGAATTAAATTATTCAATGAAACATTTTGAATGAAGATGTGCTGCTTTATATATATATATATATATATATATATATATATATATATATATATATATATATATATATATAAAGGGCTCAAAAACGATAATATTCCATGGTTATAATTTATTACATTGGAATCACAATCTATTTCATCAGACCTACAAATTCAAAAAGGTCTGGTGAATTGGATTGTGATTACGATTCCAAAGTAATAAATTATAACCATGGAATATTAGTGTTAGACCCTTTTATATTATATTCTTGCTCTGTCCTGGACATTGAGCTCTACCTGGATTCTATCCTCTAGGAAAATTTTAGATATATATATATTGACCACTAATATTATCAACATATATATATATATATATATATATATATATATATATATATATATATATATATATATATATATATATATGTCAGGCATGAATAGATCAAATTTATACTTATCACCACTCACGGTAATGATTAAAAGATAAAATTGAAAAACGAGCTAGCTAACCGGTTTCGAACAGTGATAAATCGAGCTTAATGAATATAGAATTATCAATAAAAGTGATGGACAATATGTATGGACGAAAATATATAATTAAATAGAAATTAATATGTTTGCATAAAGAAGGTCTCATTGACAAAATGTATATGGCTTCCAATATATTTAAGTAGTAATTCTAGTGTGACTTACTAAGTACGGAAAATGAGTTCACACTGAATTTAGCAGCACAATTATGGTTATTTATTACGTGATTTCCGATGGAAGACCCGTATATGTTTGTCATAATATCTGACGGGGAATACTTACGATTCTAGATTTTTGTTGGTGCATGTTGTTTTATTCTGATATCTAGTCTTTGGATTGTTCTCCCTATGTAGTGTGAACCACAACTACATTTAAATGAATAAATCAAAGAACAATTATGATGTGGAGGAAGACTGTCAGTCCGCATAGATGGAAGGACAGGTTTGGTAGATAAACGATCCGAGTGTTGACAACAAAGTAACAATGTCGAACTGCTAGAGAAACCCGCTTAGCATATCTATCACTGATACTATCCACCCAAGGAAGGCTCAGGTACACATCTTTGTACTATAGCTGGTTTAACATTGTTTAATTCCGACATTTTGTCCTTAATTACTGAATAAACGATGTCTAACGGATAGATATTGTTGCAGGCAGTGGTGGTAATAAACTTGAGTTCATCGTCCAGCTTGGTTTTAGAGCAGATCATTAAAGCCCTATGAGTAAGGGTCTTAATTAAATTGTTTTAACGTTTTGCGAGACAAAAAGAGTCCCAACGGGTATGTAAAACGGTAACAGAAGTAAGAAAACCCGAAGTTCTACTAAACAAAACATCAAGAAAGGAAGGGAAGAATTAATTTCTGTTTCTTGTGTAAATTTAAGAGGTGAATGAATATTATTCAGAAAAGAAAATGGTCTGCTTCAAGTTCGTTACTGAAGAGACAAAAAAGTGTCATTCGCATAACGAAAGTAAACATCCTATACAATTGGCCCTGTTCTGGCATCTCGTCTACAGTCACTCTCTCACAGACGCGCCGTCTTTTTTTTTTACAAATACTTTCATGGCAAATGCTCCGAGGAGTTGCATTCGCTGGTTCCCAGACTTCATGAGTTCAAGCGCCCTACGAGGCTGGCATCCCTCTCTCAACCTTTCACTGTCTAAACTTCTAAATGTAGCCGTCTCTTCTACTCCAATAGCTTCAGGTCTCGCACCTCTCGCCTGTGGAACTCCCTTCCCTATTGCAATTTCCCTGATAGCTATAATCTCCAGCTATTCAAATGTTATGTCAATCGACATCTCCAGTTGCCTTGATCTATCCACTATCCTTCTCCTCATCCTTTCCTCTATCACTCTGATCTTGCTCCAAATTTTCTGTAACCCCTTGCGTCCTAGTGGCTTCTCGCCTTGCTTGGGGAGAAACGCTTAAATTTATATATATATATATATATATATATATATATATATATATATATACTAGCAGCATGGCCCGGCGTTGCCCGTGCTTGATTCAAAAATCGTACGACTCATACAGCAATCGCTGTCACTTGACTTAAAATATATTTGTCCTTCCTTGGCTTTAAAGGAGTGCCCTTTGCCGTGCTGATGTTGCTACATGCCTTACTTCTTGCCTATCTCACACTGCGATTTTTTTCGAAGCTCTGTACTAAATCTGTTACGAAAAAAGAACTAAACAAAATGAACGCAAAACGCTCAGCTTTAAAAAAGGACTCGTAACTGGAAAAACCGAATGAAAAAAGAATGTTAACAACAAATACTTTTTCACACCCAACCCAGTTCTGTGGAATCAGAATCAATGTTGAGTTTAAGCAAGCGAATGAGCCAATTGGAGTAAAGTGCCATGCAGATTTAAATTTTTCCCACTTTTGACGAATACCGGTATCGATTTTTTTGCATGCTAGAATGCTAGCTAATATTCGTGTCAGTCAGCTGTTGGCTCTCACGCTGGCCAATAGAATCTTCCTGCCTATTTGTGGCAGCCAGCTATAGGCTCTCACTGTGGCCAGTAGAAAATGGCCGCAAACTACAAGAAAACTGTCATAGAAGCATGAAAAAATCGATTATTTCCACTATCGATGGGAGTTGGGAAATGCAAAGTCAGTCTTGGCTTTTCCGCTAACTTGGAACAAGTGCATGTAAATTTTGGTGCAAATCCGTCGAAAATTGCGGCCGTGCATTCATTACACATACACACACACACAGTGCCTTTTGTAGATAGAGATTATCAGTATTGCTATATAACAGCGAATGCTGGAAAATTTCCTCACAGACGAAGGAGAGAATGAAGCAACATAAATGTATTTCTACAGGATACTGAGAATAGAATGGTGCGAACAGGTGAGCAACGACGAGGTTTTGGAGAAAACGGAAACAAAAAGGAAACTTATACTTAACATCAGCAAGATATAGTTGAAATTTCTGGGGCATTAAATGATTAAAAAGGGCTTAGAAAATCTGACGGATTAAAGGCAGTAGAGACGGAATAAAAACAATGCATAAAATACTTCATGAGATTGAGTAAAAGGATAGCGGAACAGATTTTAGGAAAGGTAACGAATAGCCAAAATTTGTTAAACTGTGTAGGGCAATGATCACCAACGTCTTGAAGGGAGACGGCGCATATGTTAGGGATCCCGTGCGACCATAGTCTAGACGCTGTCTTTGATTATGGCGTACAGGTGCCTCGATGTAAGATCGGGTATTGACCTGATGGTCGTGTAAAACGAAGTGGAGAGCCTGCCTCGGGGCTTACGAATTCTAGGATCATCACGTGGTGTGTCTCATTATAGGTTGCCTGTGTAATGTTCGCGCATAGGCACTTATCTAATTCCATCACATGCCCACTTTCCAAAAGATCACCTTATCCGATTCCCTGTCGCCGTCTGCTAGTGTCGCAAGAATGGCGCGCCTTTTTATTTCGCGTGTCAAACGAGAGTGCCATGTGAATGCAATTCATATGTCATAAAGAGAAGTGAGAATGTAAAAATTTGGCACATGCCAAATAGCATTACATTAGTCGTCTTTCATTTATGATCCAATATATATATATATATATATATATATATATATATATATATATATATATATATATATATTCGGTTTTCTCCCCCCTCATACTTCTATTCTTCTGAAAAAAAAAAACTTTTTTCTCGAGGCGTACTGACTGAGAGATAGATAATTACATGGACATAGAGTGTGGGGTATGGATAGATAATTAACTAATTTATGTGTTGGTGAAAGCCCTTTCACAATGTCCTCGTAAATTCTACAGGTTACATTTTCCCGCTCATTCAGCTGAAAATATAATGAGAAAATCGAGACACAGCGTGATGAAGCGAATAGAAAACTGACCCCATTTTTTTCAATATATTCCTTTCTCACGGCATGGTGGTCTCTTCTCCAGCTTCTATATAAGAAGTATCAGTACTTCCGTGTTTTGTAATTGTAACTTTTGTAAGCATTTTATGAGTGTATGCATATCTCTTCTAATGCTGTTAAATGCCCCTACCAATACATACTTGTGTTAACATATCTATTTATCTATCTATATAGCCTCATACATCAAGCTATACCTATATCGAAACTATAAAATCAGTGAAATTCTCAACAAAGTTTTAATAAGCTATAGTTAAAAATGGCCCTATTTTAATGTCTTTCATATAGACAAATAATAATAATAATAATAATAATAATAATTAATAATAATGACTATTACTCAACGTGCCGGGCATTTGGGTGGACTTTTTTGGACCCGTGCGTCACTCGTGGGAACTATGAAAATTAAAAATAGAAACAAAACGTCAACAAAGGCTTTCCAGGGATCCTTCAAGGGAACTACCTGAGGTATAAAAAATCTGCCATAGGAACAAACTTTAATGAATTTCATCTTCAGACCCCCAAACCAGGATAATCCTAATGATGGTCCTGTAAATTCTCCATAGATCCATAACCGTAAATTTAAGGAAAGAAAAATAAAATGGTCTCGTGAAGCAAAAGTTGTTATGACTGCATTCCATGAAGCGTTATAAACCTTACATCCAACAGACATGAAAAATTGAAGCAAATAGGTTTTTGTCCAAAACCAGAAAAAAAAACTTGCCTACTAATTGATATGGTTTGTCCAGCGGATTAAACATGATCCAAGGAATTTGAAAAACTATCAAAATACAAAAGACCTGTCAATTGAAATAGAAAAAATGTCGAAAACAAGAATAATACCAGTGGTAATAGGTGCACTTGGAATTATAAAAAATGGAACAAAACAACACATTGAAAGAATCCCTGGAAACCCCTTACAAATCTTATTAAGTACAGCAACAGAAAACTTTGTCTATGTAACGCTAGCAACTTCATCGGAGATAAAAAAAAAAAAAAAAAAAAAAAAAATTAACATGAAATAATAATAATAATAATAAATCGAATGATGATAATAATTTAATAAAAATAAATTTAAAATGTTTTAGGTTTTTGCGGGGCAGGGGTTAAAATGATCAGTTGACGATGTCATGAAGCCATTTTTCTGACCTTCTGGTTTGGGACCCGAGTAAAAAAAAACACAAAGGAAATATATATATAATAATATATAATATATTTAAAAATATAATAAGGACCTGCAATTCGAAGTAAAAAAAAAATGTGGATATATATATATATATATATATATATATATATATATATATATATATATATATATAAATACGATCCTCGTCAGCTTTCCCTGACGATCCGCTTAGAAATCTTGGTAGGTTTTTCTGGCTCTCTAGGTTTGACTATATATATATATATATATATATATATATATATATATATATATATATATATTTAACAAGTCAAATACATCTGAAGCCTGCTTAACCAAAGAAAATCAAACATAAAAATAAAAATAAGTATTTTTCTCCATATCTCATTCTCGGATTATACTTTAATAAAAGTGAAACATATATTGATGAACATTTCCTATTTATTTTTTAAATAATACCATCGCTATAGTTGCAAGAATAATGGTACTGCTCCAGTGCTGACCTGTGCTATCCTCTACCTTTACAAGAGCCAGACTATGCTTAAAATGGGGTACTGTTGTCACTTTTGGGAGAGAGCTAGCTAGTTTCCACTTTTCAGTCTTAATAGTGTCCAAAAGCGTCTCCAAGCCCTTGTGGGTGACAAATTATTTCCGCCCTCCAACCTCTCTCATGCAGGCGGGATGTGACAAGCCTTTCACCGAACTATAGCTACGTTCATAGAAACTGCTCAGACGAACAGTATTCATTGGTCTCGTCATGTCTACAATTCACGGCCAAGACCCGCCATGCACATCATATTGTGGCAAACCACTTTTATCTACCTTTGATAAAATCGCAATATATATATTGAATGGGTGGCAAGACTATGGTTTTTTTATTCGTGGTTTCTGTCAATCGCAATTTTCTGTGACCCCGCAGTGGGATCGTCCCAAGTGTTTCGGATTAAACCGATCGGACTTTATCGGCAGCTATGTTTCCCTATTTTATTGTTGAAGAAGGGGGATACAGCCGCCACTTTTACTCTAACACTTACTTTTCTCGCGCTTCTCCCCTGTGGAACACCCTACCAATTTCTTGCTTCCATAACTAAGAACTTCAATTTGAATGCAACGTCAATCGCTATCTGTTGTCTTCTTGAACCCTGTTCCTTTTTTTGTTCTTTCCTCAGTCCTCCCCAGTAAAGTCTTCTCATTCTCTTTCACTGTAATCTTCGTACCCTGGGTATGATGATAAACCACATCCGGCAGCAAGATCATGAGGTTTTGAGGAGTGTGAAACCATTTAATTGCTGTTGTTCTCAGGTCCAATCTGACCCGGGGTTGTAGCACCTGTTCGGATCAAAACACCATGAAAGTGTTAAAACAGGTTTTCATAGTAAAAATACCAGCAATACATTTCTGAAAAAAAAAATATTACCCGCAATACCGTTTCGAGAAAGAAATTATTACCAGTGGTACATTTAAAAAAAAAAAACAAAAAAAAACAGCAATGAATTAAAAAATAAATATTACCAGCAATACATTTGACTCTCGAAAAAAACCCTCTTTAGAAAAATACGTCAATGAAACCTGATCTACAAACTGATTTCTTACAAAGAATACATATTCAACTTGTACAAACATATCCTAAAAATCTTGTTGACATTAAATAACCTATTGAGGTGTTGATGTGCCGAAAATCAAAATAAACCAATCCATAAACCTGTAAATCCCTATGTTCTGTTAGCAGGATTTTGTGGCTTGGCGGGAAACTATAAATAAAAACGTGAAAAGGGCTGTGAATAAAACTCTGTTAAAATGGAAGCTGAAAAATATATAAGAAACGGTTAATGAATTGTTTATAAAAATAGTTGCTGATTAATTATTTTTAAATGAAAACGCCGGTTATTAACGACAATGAAAACAACTGCAGTCTCTGGAATCCTATATGGAAAAGTTTTGGAAGGGTCTCGAAGATGGCTGTGAGGATATTCGATTAAAAATACCTTGGGGGAAAAAGTAGATGATTAATAGCTATAAAATGTCTATGGCGATAATCTGTTAAAACGGCCGTAAAAAAAAGTGAATGTCGACTACAGTAGCTGTTGGAATCGTTATGGCTATGTTATGCAGCTTGCATCTTCAAGATGTGGACGGTAATGTCTCCAAATATTTTTGTTTTTTCTTTTTCTTACTATCAACTAACCCTTTATCATCACCTTTTTAACCTTGTATTGCTGTCCAGTGAACTAGTTAGATAGGTTACTCTCTGTTTCTCACTGTTTCTCTTGCATTCAGTATAGCTTGAGTGTGTGAAGTTCACTTTTCCACTTTCTCCTTTTATATCAAAATATTGTTGGCGAGCTTGATTCAAAAATCGTAGGACTCGTACAGCAATCGCCATCACTTGACTTAAAATATATTTGTCCATCCTTGCCTTTAAAGGAATGCCCTTTGCCGTGCTGATGTTGCTACATGCCTTACTTCTTGCCTATCTCACACTGAGAATTTTTTCTAAGCTCTATACTAAACATTAAATCTGTTACGAAAAAAGAACTAAACAAAATGAACACAAAACGATCAGCTTTAAAAAAGGATTCGTAACTGGAAAAACCGAATGAAAAAGAATGTTAACGACAAATACTTTTTCACACCCAACCCAGTTCTGCGGAATCAGAATGAACGTTGAATTTAAGCAAGCGAATGAGCCAATTGGAGTAAAATGCCATGCAGATTTAAATTTTTCCCACTTGTGACGAATGCAGCTATCGATTTTTTTCCATGCTAGCTTGTTAGTTAACATTCATGTCAGTCAGCTGTTGGCTCTCACGCTGGCCAATAGAATCTTCCTGCCTATTCGTGGCAGCCAGCTATAGGCTCTCACTCTGGCCAGTAGAAAATGGCCGCAAACTACATGAAAACTGCCATAGAAGCATGAAAAATCGATTATTTCCACTATCGATGGGAGTTGGGAAATGTAAAGTCGGTCTTGGCCTTCCGCTAACTTGGAGCATGTGCATGTAAATTTTTGGTGCAAATCCGTCGAAAATTGCGGCCCGTGCATTCATTACACACACACACACACACACACACACACACACACACACACACACACACACACACACACATCCTGCCTTTTATAAATAGAGATTTCGCTTAAAAAGTTGTGAACATCTTCAGTCCAATATTTTCTCAGTATTTGCCGCCAGAACTACATTTCTGTTATCTCAAGTCTTTTCTTCGTCTGTATGGAGATTGTTCTGCATTCATAGCGATGATTAGATAAGTTAACCTCCCTTTTCGTTGTTTCTAACGATACATTCCTAATTCTTAATACTTGGTCTAGTTAATTAGAAATAGCTTTGAGAAAAATCTGTTATGGTTGAATATGCAAAACTTTATAAAAAAAACAACTGTTGGCATCGTTTATTGAAATGGTAATGGACAAAGTCTATTAAAATGACGCGAATAAAGAAGAAAGATAAATGGCAGTCAGCTGTGTAAATGTTTGGTGAGAATTTTACACAAACTTTGTAAACAAGCCGGATAGCGTTGGAAATAACGAAAAATGTTATCAGTGGTTTGTCCTATAAATTATGTCGGTTTATGTAAATAAGACTTTCGTAATCTTAGAAAAAATAAATCTTGTTGTGGTATAATGGATGTCGGCTCGGAATGAAAATTCGGAGAAACGAGATCGAATTCTAGTCGGGTTCGTTACATTCAATTACGCGCAAATATGTATGCACCCCCCATCATTTCTTCGCTATATGTTAATTAGTAAAACGTCTATCACTAAAACTCTATTATCTATATAAAAAAAAAACAACAACAAAAAACTCTTATATTCTGAAAATATTTTCTGGCTTTAAATAACCTGAAAATTGTTGATAATCTCTAGAAAATGAATCAACAATCATATTTATGTCAGTCAAATACCACACGATATATGCTTGCGCGATCATGTCACTTTCGATTATTAATTGACTCGGCAGAAAATTTACCCGTAATAGGTTGCCCTTTTTTTTCAGCGGTATATTGCTTGCAAGTGTAGACTATATGGCCCAGTAAGTCTTGTTATTCAAGCCACAGCTAGTGGCGAGAAGAGATGGATTCATGCCTTTCCCAAGGTTATTTGCGCATAAGTGAATATAACGGATTCGACTGTAATTCGAACTCTGATTTCGAAATTTACGGCCAAAATATTGGGGAACCTAGATTGTAAGATTTTTTGTGATAATAATGATTTAGTGGTACAAGTTTAGCCGGGTGGGGTGATGAGGAGGATGCTACCATTCCTCAAGTGTATTTTCGCATAAATAAATATGATACAATGAAGTAAATGTCTATATTAACGCATCATTCTAAATATAATTCAGTTGAATACATTCTGGCTTCCAATTAAAAAGATCAGTAAACAAATCAACAGCATCCTCTACTGACTGGTGATATGCGTACTGCCTGACTTTAGTTTTTCCCCAGATTTACTTTATTTTTTTTCTGATTTTGTGTGGAAGTGTCGGATCACATGCGTTGTGGAAACGATTGCAGACAATTTAGTTTTGCGAATACAGTAGCATAGATCTTCAACGCCAAAATGTTGCTTACATATTTATAGAAGTTTTCATTACAAGATATATAAATTAAATGAGTTACCCTAAAAATATTCTTTTTTTTTTTTTTGTAATCCTTTCGCCCCAATCAAAGCTGGAATGCCACTAGTACGCAGGGGGTTATAGAGAGTGAAGCAGGTAAACGGAAGGAAGTACGAGAACATAAACTGTTGGTGTAGAAAGAGTGGATGAATTTAACTATTTCAACAGAAAACGAGTGGAACTTAGAGGCCAATCTTGTAGCAAGTTTATATTCATGTAGTCTGGGAACCAGGAAAAAAAAAACGCTCGTCAGAGAATTTACCATGAAAATATTTGTAGAAAAGTCTGAGGGAAGCCATGCCGCATCGGTGAGAGAGTGACTGAAGTCGAGATGCCAAGTCAGGATGGATTATATTGCAGATCCTTCGTCGGATTTTGTCAAAGACCTAGAGATCTAGGTGCATCAGGCCAGATAAGACATCAGTATTCAATGCATAGACGAATGGTAGATTTTAACTGTACAAGATGGGCTCTGACGAGTAGTTGAATTAAATAATACACTATACTTAATAAATAAATGTATTTAAAAAAAAATGATCACTATATTGTTTTGGGGTAATCAAGGCATACTTTGCTTCTTAGAAATATAAAACACTGACCATTATTTAAAGAATGCTTACTCATATTTTCTTTTCAATATTTAATATGATATATTTGTTTCTGACAGAGATTTATTTCACTGACTTTTTGACTTTCATTCGTTTTATTTTTTATAGTATTTTTTTTTTATTTTGGATCAGATAAACTGTTATAACTAAACGTCCATGATAAAAAGAGCGATAAGCCGAGACTACCGTCCACTTTTGCGGATATATTCGTCTACGTGTATTTGCTATCATACATAAAACTACTCTATGTTCAAATAAAAGATGGAAAGATATCGGACCACAAGACCTAATACAAAACTTATCGAACATAAAATGATCTAAAACAGAAATGCAAGTCCACAGGTTCGGATTTAAGTTTATAAATGTAAACATAACTGTAAGTCAACTGAGGATGATTCTTTCTTTCCGATGATGCCTGTCTTGCTTTGGTCACTGTTATAAATACCCGTTTAGTCGCATTTGTGTTTCTTTAAAAATCACAGCGCCAAACCTCTGTTTAAATACTGCAAATATGCTGAGTCGACCTTACAGTTTCTTGAAGAGAGCGCGTAAGTTAATAGGAACAGTAGTTGATCAAGATCATTACGCTTAAAATCTCGATGTCTTATGACTTTGTGCTAGCTGAACCACTGACGAATTCCGGAGAGTCTCATCTATCCAATTTCATACGCAAGGACCGGGTCAACTCGTGTTATATACAGGCACGGCAAAACGCTTTTTGGGCTTACGGCCAAATCACCTTGAAATATCGGTTCGCTTACAATAACCGAAGTTAAGCAAACCTCGAGCTTGGTTAGTACATAGAAGAGTGACAGCTTGGGAATTTCAGCTGCTGTAAGCGTGGATGCGCGGTTGGTGTTATGGATATCGTCTCAGAATTGGAAATCAAAGAACCGAGTTCCAATTCCAATCGGGTTCGTTATATACTCACTTAAAGGCATGAATCCACCTCTTCTTCCGCCTCCAGCTATGGATGAATTACTAGGACCTGTCTCAGTATATCACTGTTACCTCATAATTTTTTTTTTTAAGCATTTCACCCCATGCAAGGCGGGAGTGCCACTAGCACGCAAGGGGTTACAGAGAATGGGGAGCAAGAGTAAAGAGGCGTGATAAAGGAAAGAATGGAGAGAAGGGCGGTGAATTAGATCAAGGCATCAGAAGATGTCGATTGACATTGCATTTAAATAATTGAAGATTATAGCCATCAGCGAAGCAAGTAAGATGAAGACGGGAACTGGAGTAGAAGGGGCGGTTACATTAAACATTTTAGACGGTGAAAGTGTGGGACGGAGGTGCCAACCTAGTAGCACGCTTAAATCTATGCAGTTTCGGAACCAGCGAAAGTAGATCGTCGGAGCAGTTACCGTGAAAGTATTTGTAGAAAAGACAGAGGGAAAGCGACGGCAGGTCTGTGAGAATGTGACTGTAGACGAGATGCCAGATCAGAACTAATCACATTGCATATCCATCTTTGGATTTTGTTGAGAACCTTGAGACAAACAGCGGGGGTTCCAGACCATATATGGCATCAGTAATCAATGTAAGGACGAATGGTTGATTTATAGATTTGAATGATGAACTCAGGCGAGAACAACTTTCTGGCGCGACACATAGAACCAACTTTTCTTGCGGTAGATGAGGCTAATGATTCAATGTATTTTTTCTATCTCAGGTTAGCGAACAGTGTGCGACCAAGCTCTCGTGAAGTTGAGCATCAGACATTCTATTGGGAGGCAGGGAGGTTTCTCTGTGGTGGGTAAAAGAGAGCAGTTTTTTTTTCTTTTGAGGTTTACCATCCATTTCTGGCTCCAGTCAACCACAAATTGGAGGTCGTTTTCGAGACCAACGAGGTAATTTTCATTTGATAATATGAATACAATAGCATTTTTCTAAATACTTTTAGTTGCTAAGGCCATGTTGTTGTTGTTAATAGTTACTTTGTTTTTAATAAATTCATTTCGTTTTTGCCTTGTAAAAGTCCACATTGGACGAAAAGCGTAGGCTAACAATAAAATTTTCCTATTGTTTTTTTTTTACACACACACACACTCACACACCAACACACACACACACACACACACACACATATATATATATATATATATATATATATATATATATATATATATATATATAATTTATTTCCAACCCGTTCTAAAAAATTTCCATCTCAAAACTAGAAGAATTAAAAGCGGAGAAAATAAAAATGATTTTTTAAAAGTCACTCATTTTCTTTCTCTTTTAGTCTCGAGCAACGCCAGCTTGGGAAAAATAATATAAGTTTTAATTATTTTAAACACACAACACATTTTTCGTTCTTCATCTGATGAAGACATTCAAGGCGAAATGCATTATCGGATATTATTTTTCGAAACATATTTTCATGAACGTTTTTGCCAAATGTCAATAACTTATAACACTGTCAGGATTACATACCCAAATTTATTACACACACACATACATACATTACTTACATATATATATATATATATATATGTGTGTGTGTGTGCGCGCGCGCGCGCGCGCGTGTGTGTGTGTGTGTATAATTATAAATATATATGTGTTTATTATCATTTATATATTATATAATAGGTACTTAAGAAAGCGCTCAATAACAGAGATAGAGTTAACATATTTGGTTGGATGTATTTGAGTTTGTGACCCATCTTTCTGTTCACATCAATCAAACCATATATATATATATATATATATATATATATATATATATATATATATATATATATATATATGAAGAAATATAAAATTTAAGGTGTGCTATATTTATGGGATAAAGTGCTATATATAAGAGATGGGAAGCTTGTAAATATAAAAGTGAACATTGAAGTCAACACTAGAGGCAACAGTCTGTTTCATGCTAGACATAATATGACTGGGAGAATACAAATATATATTGTTTTACATCGAAAACTTTGAAGAAAACGCAAAATAGTGTTAGATTTAAAAATCAATTTTAATTAAATTACAAACTAATTTATCCAGCTTTAAATGCATAGAAATTGCACTCATTTATATATATATATATATATATATATATATATATATATATATCTCCCGGTGAAATGACGTCATGAATCATGCAACCATATCTTCTTTGTTGACAAGTCTAATGTAATTAGAATGTAAGATTTAAAACGACCAACCACGATAAACATTAAAAAAAAATTAAAATCGATTGAAATGTGTTCAGCTAACTAATGTATTTAAATACAGTGGCCGTCAGAAAAAAATGGATTTAGTGGTTCTACCCATTGGGTAATAATTAGAAAATATTTTTCACAAAATAAAACAAATGAACAACTCATTCTAATATTGAGTAATCAGAATAATCTCGGACATTCAGGCCCGTAAATGTTATTTAATACTGTTTATTATAAACAGAGTATTTACTTAAATACTTTTATCAATAAAATGAATATTAAATATAAAAATGTCTTGAAATAATTGTCGGACTTTGTCCATTTCATAATATGTGACGTCATTTGCTTACATTTAATACGCTATGAACAGATATGAATGTATGTGAGAGCTTCATGGAAGATTGAAGTTTATTAGCCGTAAATTCGACCTCGCCAACCGAAAGAGCCTTTGTGGCCGAGCGGTAAGGCACGTTAGGCTATATGACGGTTTCGTATAGGATACAGGTTCGAATCCTCTCGAAGGACGAATATTTTCTATGAAAATTTCTCGGACGTTGGTAAATGTTATTTAATACTGTTTATTATAAACAGAGAATTTACTTAAATACCTGTATCAATGAAAAGAATGTTAAACATAAAAATGTCTTTAAATAATCAGAATAACTTTTTAATATGTTATTTTCTAACTGTACTAGAAAATAAACCAATCATTTCTTTTGCATCTTCGTACACTCGCACTTAACACTCTATTGAATTGCTGTCTGGAAATAGGTGAATATTTAATGCAACTGCATCGTAAAATCTAGATATAAACGGTAATATATGAAAACTATATTGTGCTTTCATTTAGTCACAAGCCATGCAAAAATCTGTCATCTCTGAAGAAATAAGAAACTATTGTTGTTATAAGGACTTTTAAATAAAAAAACTATGGCATCCTGTTTTTCTCATACTTACCTTTGATAAATCACTTTGATGCAGCTTTTTTTTTGAAAGATTTTCGGCTACATTTATAATTTTTAAAATTTAAATTTTGTTTCTTTATTTACATTTTTTTTTATACTTTATCGTTTTATTTTTCTTGTGGCTCTGCATTTTTATTTTATTTTCATTGATCTTTTATTTTATTTTCTTAGCTCTGGTTTAAGTTATAAGGCACATCTCTATTGTTCAAGCTTTGCATTTCGTTTGGAGAACATATATTTTTGTTTTTGTGTCGTACTTCATATTTTCATTTGATTTTTTGTTGCTTTTATTTTCCATTTGCTCCATTCTTGCTAAATAATTTTCTTTTTCAGTTATTTCTTCTTTTTTTTTTATTGTTTTTTGTAAATTTCCTTTTCTCTTTTTACCAATTAATTATTTTTCTCTCCAAAATATTTTTTCTTAACATTTTTTTCTCTGCTAAATATATTTCTACTTCCGTTTTTATTTTTTTACTAAATATGGTTCTTGTTTTCTTTCGTTTCTAAATATAGTCTTTCTTTTTTACTAAACAGGTATTTTATTTATTTTTTTTTAGCTACATTTCTTTTCTTTCTTGCAAAATCCATATTTTCTTTCTTTCTAGATTTATATTTTCTTTCTTTCGTTCGAAGCATTTTTCTTTGGTCCTTTCTTTCTTTCTTTTTTACATACATGTTATTTCTTTTTGGATGTATATTTTATTTCTTTTTAACTATACATTTTTCTTTCTTTTTTTCCGAATATCTGTATATTCACTTATTCTTTATAAATGCATATTTTATTTTTCTTTCTTTCGAATCCTATATACATCATTCTTTTTCTAAATCCATATTTTTTTCATTCTTTTAAAATCTATATATTCATTCTACTTTCTAAATCGTTCTTCTTCTAAATCCGTAGTTTCTTTGTTTCGAATCATATATATCATACTTTTTTCTAAATCCATTTTTTTATCATTCTTACTTTAGAAACCTATATACTCATTCTTTTTTCGAAATCCTTAATTTCCTTCCTTCCTTCTTTCTTTCTTTCTTTCGAAACTTATGCATTCTTTTTCCTAGTTTATATTTTCTTTCGTTTTTTCTTTCTTTTATTCGAAACCTATGTATTCATTCTTTCTTGTAAATCCATATTTTCTTTCTTTCTTTCTTATCCTATATATTTCTTCTTTCTTTCTTTCAGGTCCTATATATTCTTTCTTTCTTTCGAAGCCAATATATCATTCTTTTTTGCTAAATCTATTTTCTTTCTTTTTTTTAATTCTAAACCTATGTATTCATTCTTTCTTGTAAATCCATATTTTCTTTCTTTCTTTCGTTCGGATTCTATATATATTCATTAATTCTTTCTTTCTTTTTCCTCTATATCATTCTTTTTCCGAATCCATTTTCTTTCTTTTTTTCATTCGAAACCTATATATCCATTCTTCTTTCCTAATCCCTATTTTCTTTCTTTTCTCTCGAAACCTATATATTCTTTCTTTCTTTCTAAATTTATATTATCTTTCTTTCTCTCCAAATCTACATTTCTTTTTTCTTCTAAATATATTCTTTCTTAAACTTTAAATATATTTTCCATCCTTTGACTTTGTCCTTCTTATTTTCTTTTGTTTTGTTTGACGGGTAAAATAAAATTCAGTTTTCTCTTGCAATTTCGGAAGATTCACAAAATTGAACCCTGAATCAGTCGAATGGTCATTCAAATTAGAACCACTGTAGACAGTACAATATCATCACAACCTTTTTTTTTCTTTCATATTGACATGAAAAATATAAGAAGTTCTTAACTATTCCATACCAGGAAATCTCTAATGAAATCTTAAAATTTTGAAAGGAAATATATATTTTTAAATATATTTGCCTATATCACGGGCATTCTCTACATTTTTTAAAAAAAATAGTGCAATGATATCGGTGTCATTGTAATGAAATAGTATATAAATAAATAAATACAAATATCAAAAAAGATTGTTCACTTTAGAAAGAGATAGCAGAAAAACACATTAAAATATATATCGGAATTTAAACCTAAAATACTCAGAGATGAATATTTATTTAACATAAAATAAAATTATTTATACTGCCTTTATGACAATATTATCACCTAGACTATCAAACGATAAAAATGAACGAGTGGGGAAAATCCGAATTTAATAAATATAACTTTAGGTAAGCAAAAACAGAAAGTAAAAATAAGACAAACGATCGCCATATTAGCTGTACAAGTAAACGATCGCCATATTAGCTGATACAGAAAAGAACTGGTAACTGTAGAAAATTTAAAGGAGATAATAAACTATATATATATATATATATATATATATATATATATATATATATATATATAAAAGGCTTAAACACTAATATTCCATGGTCATAATTTATTCCATTGGAATCGTAAATACGATCCAAATCATCAGACCTACAAATTCAAAATGAAAACAGAAAAAACAACCCCGAAATCAAAACAGAATTTAGAGAAAGTGTAAGTATGAGGAGGAGGGACATGAAACTTTAACAGAGAGAATTTTAGGAGATGTGGGTGGGGGATTTAAAAGAGGAGAAAGAAAAAGTCGACGGATGTCTAATGCATAAAGATACATTTCGTGGTGACATACATACATCACAGACAATTAGAAGTTAGGATAGGAGGCAGGGGGGAAAAGAAAGAGAAGAGATGGGGGGAGATAGGACGAAGGAAAAATAAAATTGTGTTTACTTAAAGGGTCGCTTTGTAATTGAGAAAATTAGTATAGAATCAGGTTAGAAATCAAATATAAATATATGAAGGTGAATATAAAGATTGTCTTATTTAGCAAGGACCAAATATTTCTATGTTTAAAACACTAATACACACAAAAAACAATACACAAGTAGGTACATACACTTAGGCATGTACTCACACACACACCCAGACATACGTGTACATACACATGCACATACATACACACACACACACATATATATATATATATATATATATATATATATAAAATATATTCACATATCCACACATACACATATTCATCTATATTCATATACACACACTTTTCACATACATATACACGTATACATATGCCCCATGCATATATTCATACATACATACATACTTATACATACACATACACATACATATACACATACATACACATACATATATATACCCATATACATATATATATATATCCATATACATATATACATATACCCATACCAACACACACATACACACACACATATATAATATATATCAAACAATAAGATATATAATAATCTAAATAAATAATAATGATAAATTATATTAAATTAATATATTAATTATTAGAAACAAATATATATATATATATATATATATATATATATATATATATATATATATATATATATATATATATATATATATATATGTTGTGGATTCCGATGAAATTCGGTCTCCAATGAATGACAAACGCAGAATTAAGAAATTAAATGTATTTACACAATAATACAATGGGTATATTGTTAGTAAATCCAGGAACGCGGTTAGTCGCAATAATAATATATATATATATATACTGTCTCGAGGCGGTGTAATGGTTAGCAAGCTTGTCTTGCTAGAACAATTACGACTGAATAGTGAGTTCGATCCTCACTGGGCGTCCCATACTTTCGGCCTTGTGCCACATCTAAGCTACGCTTAGAAAATCACTATATACAGTCTCGAAGTAGGACTTCCTTAGAGTCTACGTGCTTGTAACTGCAAGCGGTTACCTCACACTATTACTCTACCTCCAACTCAATCACAATCTCTTCTCAATCTCTATATTCTGACTGACTCTGGGTATTTAACGACAGCAGTCCAAGTAATACTCTGGTCGAGTCCACTTGTATGAAAAAGGGGTGGACCCTATAACAATCTAAATAAATAAGAATGATAAATTATATTAAATTAATATATTATTTTTAGCAATATTTAGATTTTTTAGTAAAACTTAAATTCCAGTATTTTTTTCGATCTTCGTCAGAATGCGTCACCTTTCCTTGAGTTCAGAACGTGTATATAAAATCATGGTCTTCAAGGTTGTGGTCTTTTTCCCACTCCTGTACACTTGAGATGCCTGGATTTTGTATCGTCGGAACACTAAACGTCTAGAACGGTTCCAGCAAACGAAGCACCGAAGACTACTTCGCATCAGTTGTGGGGACCGCATCACCAACAAAGAGGTCCTCTTTCGGACATCTCCCCCCAGCATCGAGGCTACCATCCATCAACATCGCTTACGGGTGGGTCATGCGTCCCACTCGACTTCCACTTACCATCCTGTTTGGAGAACTCGCCAGCGGCAAGGGGCTGGGCGGAGAACCAAAACGACGCTTCAAGGATCAGTTGAAAACATCCCTGATACAGGCCAACATCAACCCAGAGACCTGGGAAACCGTTTCTGTAAATCGGCCTTCCTGGTGTAGGAGCCAAGTCTTTCGACTCCAACCGTCAAAATGAAGAGGATCTGCGACAAGCCCAGCTGTGTTCACTTACACTCCGCTGTGACTCCTGCTCACGACTCTTCAGGAGTAGGCTGGGCTTTTCAGCCATCTTCGTCACGGCTAGCAGATGGGAGAATGAGAATAAGGAGAGAGGATGGGGATCCCGATGCTCGGATGCGAGTGGGTGTCGACAATGTGATAATGACAACACTATGGTCTAGTGTAATCTTTCTTACGTGACAGTACATTTTATTTCAACTCCAAATTTCGTCAATTACTTTCGGCCAGTGTGTTTCTGTGTAAACTACTCGAGCTGAACTTGGGTCGGTATTTACCTATCAAATAGTTTTTCCTATATATCAGATTCGTTGGGGTTTACTGGTCTTTGAGGTAACTGTCGTTAGAAGAGAACAGACATTTTTATGTTTAACATAAACTAAATAAATTTAGAAGAGAAAGACATTTTTATGTTTAACATTCTTTTTATTGATAAAGTATTTAAGTAAATGCTCTGTTTATAATAAACAGTATTAAATAACATTTACCGGCCTGAATGTCCGAGAAATTTTCATAGAAAATATTCGTCCTTCGACAGGATTCGAACCTGCATCCTATACGGAACCGTCATCTAGCCTGACATGCCTTACCTCTCGGCCACAAATGATCTTTCGGTTGGCAAGATCGAATTTACGGCTAATAAACTTCAATCTTCCATGAAGCTCTCACATACATTCATATCTGCTCATAGCGTATTAAATGTAAACAAATGACGTCACATATTATGAAATGGACAAAGTCCGACAATTATTTCAAGACATTTTTATATTTAATATTCATTTTATTGATAAAAGTATTTAAGTAAATACTCTGTTTATAATAAACAGTATTAAATAACATTTACCGGCCTGAATGTCCGAGATTATTCTGATTACTCAATATTCGAATGAGTTGTTCATTTGTTTTATTTTGTGAAAAATGTTTTCTAATTATTACCCAATGGGTAGAACCACTAAATCCATTTTTTTTCTGATGGCCACTGTATTTAAATACATTAGTTAGCTGAAAAACATTTCAATCGATTCATCTGATATATCTGATTCGTTGGGGTTTACTGGTCTTTGAGGTAACTGTCGTTAGAAGAGAACAGACATACGCCGGGAAGGTATATTGCTTTTACTTATTAGCTCTAAGTCGGATGGTGGAAGATACAATCTTAGTAAGCCCCCAGGAACATTAAAGAAATTGAACCTAAATCATCATAGCGAGTTTGAACAGCGACACTGTAACAACCACTGGCGAAGAGAAGCTGTCACTTTTCTATCGATGCCTCTCTTCTCTTGACAGATTTGTCCCAAACCATAACTTCCTGATTATTGGTGGGGATATGAATGCTCACATTCGTGTCACTGACGTATATAAATTTCCATATTATGCATCCAATAACAGAAATATGATCTTCCTCGAAGACTTTATACAAGAAACTATTCTTGTATACCTGACCAGTAAATTTCAAATGAAGAGTTCTAAACAAAGGGAATTAATCCATACCAGTGACACGAAGACCCAATGTGGATCACACCCAGAGGTGGAAGAACAGTGTTTTTGAAAGAGTATCTACAAATTAAATACTGAATATATTTCATGAGGAAAATTATTTGTCTAATGAGACGAAATTTGAACATACCAATAGGTCAGGCCAACCCTGTATTTGCATTTAACTTCACTGATTATAAAGTCTGTTTCGGCATCATCTGACATCAACTCAGGATATAATAAAATAGACTTGAAAAATATCGATTTTTATTAAAAAAATATAATTTTATCTGTAAAGTAAAGAAAATAATTTTAAAATAATTAATGGATTTTATACTTAATCAGGCATAATTTTATTTTTTTTTAAATAATTTCACTCCAAGGCGGCGATGATACAGCTATAACGCAAGGGGTCACTGACAAGGAAAAGAGAACTAAAAGATTTTATTAAGGACAATAAAAGAATAGGATTCTGGAAAATATAAGATGGCGATTGGCGTCGCATTAAAACCTTTGAAGATTGTAGGTGGCAGAGAAGCAAGACACCGGAAAAGAAGTCCACAGGCGAGAAGTGCGAGAAAAGAACTATTAGAATAGAACATATGGTTACAGCTAACAGTTCAACAGTAAAGTAGTGAGATCCAATTTCCAATTTAGTAGTAGTAGCTGCCATGAAAATATTTGCAGAAAAGACACATTACATTACAGATACATTTTTTTGAATTTTGTCAAGCATCTCGTGACACAGTGTCAGAGCACCAGACCAGACCAGACTTGTCGGCAGTATTCAATACACGGACCAATGGTGTATTTATAGCAACAACATATTAAAATGCATATAACATTTAATGCCATTTCTACCAATTTCCGGTCAGGTTCCTTATATTGAAACGCCATTTTTGCACCCCCCCCAAAAAAAAAGCCATAGCTACAACGAATAAATTTAAAATTTAAAAATAATTACAGAACTCGTTCGTGCGTCTTTTGAAAAATGACCGTCACAACGGAATGAAGATTTTATCGCATTTACAATAAGTTTGTATTTGTAACTTGCCATTCAATATGTTATCGAAAAAGATCGAAAGTACTTGTGTTAATACAAACTACGGCGCCTTCCTTGATGAATTTCATCTCAACATCAAAAAAGGGAAAAGACAACTAAGTAACGTAGTAAAAGAAATCGAAAACTGAAAAAAAACAAAATAAAATGAAAATAAAAAATAAATAAACAAAATGACAATAAAATAAGAAAAATAAATTAATCCAAACAAATTACCAAATCACACCCGTTAGAATAGACGAAATAGAATAAATAAATAAAAATCAATGAACCCAAATAAATAAAGTAAATAATAAAAAAATTAGCAAACCATTTTGGCCAAAATATTAATTAGGCTATAAAAATCAAAGCAAAAATCGGACGAAAACATAGCTATAACTGTTATATAACGATAAAAAATACTACGTTACTTAAAAATCTTAAACTGAAAAGAATAAATAAAAATATACAGTATAATAAATAAATAATAAAAAAACAAGTAATATAAATTAATCTAAATTCATCCAAATAAATAAATGGATAAATAAACTAACAAAACGATCCCGATAAATTAACCGTTACAATAAACAAATAAATATAATCAATCCAAATAAATGCATAAAGTAATAAACAAATTAAAAACTGCTCCCGCCAAAATAATAAACTACAACAATCAACCCCAAAATTGAATAAAAAGCTTTATCTTCTCAAACCAAAACTATGAAATAAGCAACATAAACAAATTTTTACTTCGTTAATAAAAACACCGATTAAATTAAGAGAAAAAAAATAAATATATAAGATAAGAAATAAAAAAAAATAAAAATAAATAATGACAATCAAAATAATTTAACCCAAATAAATATATAAATGAACAAATAAACGACTGCCTGCAAAATAACCGCCAAAATAGACTACCCACAATGCACCACTGACTCTTATATATAAATAGCCGAGAAAAATAACAGCACTCGTGGCGTGACAATTGCGTCTAGCATGAAACATACTGTCGCCTCTAAGTGTTGACTTCAATGTTCACTTATATATATATAACATGTTTTTGTATATTATTTGAATTGTTTGCGACGATGGATTTCTCACCAATTAAATCATTAACCTTTGTATTTGTTTTTTGTATGAATAATTCATGAATCTGTGAATTAATTGCACCTTTATTGAAATATATATATATATATATATATATATATATATATATATATATATATATTATATATACATATATATATATATGTGTGTATTGAATTGAATCTGCGTCTACTATATGATCCGAACCTTTAATAAGATTCTCAAGTGCATAGAGTAGTGTACATAATGAATTGAAGCAAATTAAATAATTACATATAAATTCTTAAAGAGAATCTTCATCCAGGTATCGTTCCCGGTAGGTACATTTACTTTATTAAAGTATTATTAGTAAATTTAAACTGTTTCCAAAGGCATGGATATCTACTCAAATATGTGTATTCACTAAATGTAACGTTTAAAGTAATAATCCTTAATATCGTCGGTATGATTTATCAAACAAATATGTATTTTTTCACTCTCTTGATTACATCAAGATATTATTGAAAGCACGGTATTATAATTGTATTTTAAGTTCGACTGCATCTGAACTCAGAATAAGCAAGGCTTACTCTTTTTATGGTTAATCACTGATACACCTCTTATCTTCGTATCCCCTTTTAGGATTTAGTCAATAGTTGGACTGCAAAAACAATATTTCTAATGGTCGTAACAAAAGCTTTTACCATTTTTGAATATCATTTTTTAGCGATCAGAAATCAGTGCAATTGTTACTGAGAGAAAAGTTTTAATTCATGCACTTAGTGCCTTTCCCGTTTCGATTGAAGCGCATATCCTACAATCGGATCTTAAATGACTCCATTTCAGTACGCTAATTACAAAAAGGCGGTTGTTCGGTTAAACACAGAAGAAATGCATTTCAGTGCATTGGACTAGACACTTGAAAACAGGCTTGTACTGAGGCCATCTATGGTGAAGTATTTTGACCTTTAACTGGATTATTTGCAATTTACTGTAAATTAATTACTATTCATTGCAATATTTCTTTCTTTTTAAATCTGCTATTTAATTAAAATGTCAGGGTAATTAAAAAATTAATCAATTTAGCATTACATCTGAAATCGACATTATATTGAATAGTTTTTAAACGAAATCAAATTAAGTTTAGACTATCGCAGATTTTGTTATGCGGTATTCGCAATTAAATTCATATTAACCAACATATGTCTGTAAGATATCAAGCGTATATTTATATTTAGATAATAAATATATCAGGTGAATTTTGTTTCATAATGTCCAGTTTTATTAAAAATATAAATATCAGTTAACACTTATTTAGTGGTGTGTTATTCACCTCGATTATTCTTCATCATGTTGTAGGCGTTATATATATATATATATATATAATGGAATGAATATATATATATATATATATATATATATATTTCATTCCATTACATTCACTTACGTGCTAATGCCCTTGGGAAAGGTATGAATCCTTTTTTTCCCGCCAGCTATGGGTAAATAGCAGGACAAACCGGGTTCTATAGCCTTGATGGCAACTGGTCTACCATGAAAAGAAATAGCAACCTACTACGGGAAAAAAAAAAAAAAAAAAAAAATGTGCCCCATAAGTCATGTATCAAAAGATACATGATCACCTATGCGTGCATTACGCATGGCACATAAGTGACTGATATATATATATATATATATATATATATATATATATATATATATATATGTGTGTGTGTATGTGTGTGTATATTGATGTAATGGTAAAAGTACAATTAGATTAATGATCCAATGTTCTTTAGCATTTATTTTTAAAAAGTGCTCGATAGAGAAGTAGAGCTTAAAATTATAAATATTTCTTTAAAAAATATGATTCCATCGCGATACTGAAATTACTATGTTTCGAAGCACTTAGTTATTCTAAACATCGCTTGAGAATGAAACTGTACTTCTAAATTTTAAGTTTAATATTGAAATTAAACTTGAGTCAGTTTCGAAACAGTAATTTCTTTGTCGCGATGAAATTATATCAAAAAACAATTATAATATATATATATATATATATATATATATATATATACCGAAATGTAATTTTAATGTATGTTACATTTATGCATGAAAGTACTCAATGCCAGTGATACAGCACATGTAAATATAAAAGAGAGGCCAATACCAAACGGCAACAGTCTGTTTTACGCTTGAACGCAGTCTTTAGGCCATGTGTTTTGGCTCGACTATTTATATATCCTGGAGAATGGTGCATCATGGATAGCAAGGTCTATATGTTAAAATTATTTTATCCTAAACAAAACAACATTGTCACTAAGACGCAAGATGGGCGTTTCTGTGTGGGAAAGAAAAACATTATTAAAGTGGGATAACAATAAAAGTACAGAATATAAGAGGACAGAAAATAACGCTTGACATTACATTCAAATTTTTGAAGATCAAAGTTGACTGGAAGTCAAGAAACCGGAAGAGATTTCCACAAGCGAGATGTGTTAGAAAAGGAACTGCTAGCGTAGAACTTACGGTAACATCTAACCATTTTCCCCTAACGGTTATGGGGTAGGCGGTAACGTTTATATTCAAAAGTATTCTAGAAGATATTCAGTGCAAATAAGTAGAAGACTACTTTCAAGCATAAAACACGTATTCTGGGCGAAATATTCTTAGAGCTGTTAGGTAAAACCTATGATTAGCGTTGATTTGATTTTTTTTGACCGTGGTGGGGACAGACATTGAGTAAATCATTTTTGTTCGTGAGTGTATAAAAAGAGTTAGAATTTGCGGTAAAATCTTATTTGTTATTGTTTTCTATTAACAATGCTGACGAAGAAAGGCCGAGATTTGTTTGTTTTATGTTCATGTGGGAATTTGATGGTTGATTTTTCGTTGTTAAGTCTCCATATCAGAATTAATCATAAGATTTACCCCCAGAACCCTTAGAATATGTAGACCAGAATACCTAGATGAAGAAGAGAAATCCACTGAAAAAAAAAAAACGTTTAAAATTCTTCACTACCCACATCCTTTCATCCTCAACGCGAGAAAATGAACACAGAACATCCATGAGTCCCCCAAAGTAGGCACAATCACCGATAACATAGTTATTTCACTCGAAAATAACCCAAAATTCATTATCATACAACAATCTATAAAGAAAATTTGGAAACAAAGTATTTATCTCCAACACTAAAATTTTTACCACCGTCTTCAAGACAAACAGTGATATAGGTCGCAAGGAAAACAGATTCAACACGACATCAGGTATCAAGATTTCTGACATAAAAGCCTGGAGTATAAGCCCACATTTGCGAACATAACAGAAACCTACGTTTGGAGAATCCTTTAAACTTGCTCGTAACTAGACAGGCCTTAACTTCGATTTTATAAATGTCATCTTAGTTAGAAAAGAACATAATTCATTACGTAGGAAATAAATAGAGGGAGTTCTGATAAATATTTTGCCTTTTATAACCACATGTCAATTATATACTTTATTATATCTCCAACTTTTATAAAAGTCATATTTAATGCATCTAAGGTATGTCTATCAACAACCACAATCGGTGTAACTTATATTCTTTCAATCTTAAGTAAAACATCTCCAAGTCAACATACGGAAAACAACATATTCTTACTAGATGCATACACGCAAACCAAAGAATACACATTATCATCCGAATCCCGCAGAGATAAACTAGAATTATGATACACATACACGCATGAAATATACGCACGAACACTGCTTGACAGGAAAGATACACGTGAGGTCTGCTTAATCAATAAAGTTACACGTGAGGTCTGCTTAAAGAAAGATTTTGTACTAAAGAGGTTTAATATGGCTTTGAAAATGACGGAACGCCTTTTTTAAAGGGATCTTCAGAAAGATTCGTATATATATATATATATATATATATATATATATATATATATATATATATATATATATATTTAAAAAAAATATTATACATATATTCAAAAATATTATATATATATATATATGTTTAAAATATTAGCTCTGGATTTACATTGAGCTCAGGATTTCATCCTCCTTGGGATTACCTATACGGATTACCAAGTTCTTCATAACTTAAAAATTATATATATATATATATATATATATATATATGAATAAAAAGACACAAGAAAAAACCTATACTTAGCCGACACGTTTTGTTCACTGAGGCAATTGACTTGTTAAAGTTCCTCAGTGGACGAAAATCAACGGGAAAATATAGTTTTTCCTCTTGTTTCTTTTTTATTCATTCTACAGTTACATTCCACATTCCATCTGTGAATATTTACACAGTCACACACACATATACACACATTTTTATATATTTATATTTATATATATATATATATATATATATATATATATATATATATATATATATATATATATATATATATATATATATATATATATATATATATATATATATATATATATATATATATATATATATATATATATGAATAAAAATATACGGAAAAAACAAAAAAAAAAAATCCTAATATGCAATTATGCTGTTTTAATGTTAATATAAGGTCAACGTCTGACGTTTCGGTCTAGTAGACCATCTTCAGGACATATTCATAAAACATAATTAACATTAGACTATATTCAATTCAACATGAAAAGACGATGGACATACGAGTAAGACTAATCAAAACAGACAAATGAAATTTTTCAAGATCAGCGTTCCGTTTTAATATGGTCACGTGGGCGTCACGTGGGCGTCACGTGGGCGTCACGTGGGCGTCACGTGCGCGATGTTGTGAAAACGTATTCCTAAAATAGAGTATTTTGAATGAAAAATGAAAAGAATTTTATTTTAATCCAAAACCCATATGTACGTTTGTCAAGCATCCATCCCGCCAGAAAAGAGGAAACACTAAAAAAGCCAGGTCTAGCATTCTCCGCGCGTGAGATAGACACTATGCCTGCCCCATAAATCAACCCAAGATTTTTATTATGAATATATTTTAAAACACTCACAGAACCAAAATCAAAACTATGATCAGACCTATCTGTGTGTACAACTAAAGCATTGTTTAAATTACCGAGGCGAATATCTCGTTTATGTTCGAAAACACGAGATTTTACGGACCTACATGTTTCACCCACATATTTTATGTCCATCGTCTTTTCCTGTTGAATTAAATATAGTCTAATGTTAATTATGTTTTATGAATATGTCCTATTAGACCGAAACGTCCGATGTTGACATTAAAACAGCATAATTGCATATTAGGATTTCTGTTTGTTTTTTCCGTATATTTTTTTCATACCGTGGATCTATATCCATATATTTGCTTATATATATATATATATATATATATATATATATATATATATATATATATATATATGTGTGTGTGTGTGTGTCTGAGTGTGTGTGTGTCTGAGTGTGTGTGTGTGTGTGGAAGCTCAAGTTTATATATACGTAGAGATTTATGTGTCATATAACATATTTACATGTATTCATATATACATTGACAATTCACGTGATAATTATCTTTGGAAAATTCTAAAATAATCTAAACGGAAGAAAAAGAAAATTTCACTCATCCAAACGTTCATAATTAAAAAATAAAACAAAACAATTACACACACACACACACACACACACACACACACACACAAACACACACACACATACACACATAGATTAATGTATGTTTGGGCAGGGCCTTTCTTTCAAACATCTTTCATTAAATACGGATAACAAAGAAGATATAGTTAATTTTTTATTATGTTTTTTTTTCCCCCAGCAACCTTACGTTTTTCCGTTTTGTAGGTTTAAGGGAGTACAAAATTTTCCATACATTTTTTCGTATCAAGCGGTTTATGCCATTTCTGTAGCCATTTTGAAATGTGTTATGTCTCTACACTTCTTATTTATTTCTCACGTTTTGATTGTTACGTTGTAATTTATTTTTTGTGTTGTTTTGTAATAGGAACGTTCATCTCGAACATTCACGTGTTACGCACGCCTGGAAATCACATTGAAATTCTTTCTACTTAAAAGAAAAAAAAGAAAAAAAACTTTTAACACTCCATTTCCACTGTTAAATAATAAGAGGTTGTTAGTAAGAGAGAAATGTATGATGTAGAGATTATCTAGACCATATATATATATATATATATATATATATATATATATATATATATATATATATATATATATATATATATAATATTACCTATATAATAATTATTATATAGCTAATATTTTGAATTTTTCTTCTATGCATTTTGATTTTATCAAATGCTAATTTCACCCTCAATCAATAACATGGTTGCATCTGTTGATTGGTTTTCACGCTCAAATATATATATATATATATATATATATATATATATATATGTATGTATGTATGTATATATATATGTATGAATGTATATATATATATATATATATATATATATATATATATATATGTATGTATATATATATATATATATGTCTATATATATATATGTATGTATGTATATATATATATATATATGTATATTTTTTATATATACAAATGTAAAAGAACGAACAGTAAAATGTCAACGTTCAAAACATTAATTAAAAAACAATCTCAATACAAACGTAGAGCGATAAATATTTATTTAGTATGCAGTTAGAGTAGAACCTCTACGTACCCATTACAATACTGTACATCTTGTTTCAACGTTAAAAAGTAACGTTTCTTCAGGTGGGAAATCAGGGTGATACTAGAAGTTTTAGTGCCATCATGGTTTGCCACCTGAAGAAACGTTAATTTTTCATGCTGAAACAAGATATACAGTTTTGTCATTAGTATGTACATGTTCTAATGTGACAGTGCATAACACACACACACACACACACACACACACACACACACACACATATATATATATATATATATATATATATATACGGTGTCATAATGTCTCTCTTGTTGTTATGTATTCTTATTTATTGTTATTTTGATTGTTATGTTGTAATTAATTTTACGTTGTTTCGAATAGGAGCGGTCATTCCGAACATCACATATGTCTGCATGAACACGCGTGTATGTAAGTGTATAAGAAGAGTTCGAATGATTTTAGCAACGTATATTGATAAGCATGCAGATAAATGCCTCTACGCATGCTTTTCGTGCACACGCACACACACACGCACACGCACGCATATATTCATATACATATGTACACATATCCATTTTGTCATAAATCTTTCACCCAAATTTTTCTTGATATATAAAAATGTACATATCGTTATCTCACATACCCATAATGTGTGTATATATAAATATATATATATATATATATATATATATATATATATATATATATATAGATAGATAGATAGATTTTTCATACATACATTATATATATATATAACCCCCTGCACTAGGATGCAGGGGGTTGCGGAAGATTTGGAGCGAGAGCAGATAAGAGTGATAGGAGAAAGGAAGAGGAGAAGGATAGTGGGTAGATCAAGGTAATTGGAGATGTCGATTGACATTACATTTGAATAGTTGGAGATTATAGCTTTCAGGGAAACAGTAATTGGGGAGGGTATTCCACTGGCGAGAGGTGCGAGGTATGAAGCTATTGGAGTAGAAGAGACGGCTACATTTAGAAGTTTCTACAGTGTAAGGGTGGGATCGGGATGCCAGCCTCATAGGGCGCTTGAATTCATGGAGTCTGGGAACCAGTGAAAGCAGCTCGTCAGAGCCGTTACCATGGAAGTATTTGTAGAAAAGACAAAGAGAGGCGACGGCGCGTCTGTGAGAGAGTGACTGTAGACGAGACATATATATATATATATGTGTGTATGTGTGTGTGTGTTTATATATTAATAATTGGTTGATCAAAAGCGAGAGAAAAATCCTTAAATTAAAATCTTTAATTAAATCTTTTCTTTTTCTTCAGTAAAAGAAAAAAATAATGTTTCCCCTGTATCTTTCCTGTTTCCGAGGGATTCTTAACAAAAAACCTTTATTAAGAACAGAAAAGGAAAAGGATAAGTAAAAAATTAAGGAAGTACTATGGTCTTTTATTCAAGCATGAAATTAAAGAGTGCTATGTACATTACACACACACACACACACACACACACACACACACACACACACACACATATATATATATATATATATATATATATATATATATATATATATATATATATATATAGTGCGTGTGTGTAGGTACAGCAGATCATTGTTCAAACATATATTGTTAAATATAACAGACAATGAATGCCTATGTTTATCATGAGCCATTGCAAGCGTCGTACAATAGTTTTCGTTTCAAGAGAAAATAAAGACAAAAAAATTGCCCAACATTTGGATATTTCATTATATTGTTCGTCGTCGATGTAAGCTTTCGGCTCACATATGCCATCAACAGCATGGTTATATGGACATAACTACAGAGATGTGCAACTTCAAAGATGACATCCTGTTTTGTTTACATAGGTTTTCTATGCGACGATAATGGTCGGGGAATAGCAGGCGTTAGTCGCAAATTCTTAATGCAGTCTATGACTTGGTATATAACCACGTGCGAGAAAGAAATGTTATCAACACAAAAATATGTTTAAATGCACTGTAATATATTGTGGCTGGTTTGAAATGCAATTTTTTTGAGTGTGGGTTGTTTTTTTTATATATATATATATATATATATATATATATATATATATATATATATATATATATATACATAATATTGGTCAATATATATATATATATATATATATATATATATATATATATATATATATATATATAAAAAAAGAAAGAACAGCAAGATATATAATCCGGTGTTCTTATAGATATTTTTATTTTACACAATAGTGCTCAATGTAAATTTACAGCGCATTAATATTATAAATTAATTGATTTAAAATATGTTTTTTTTTCGCTACACAGTTCTAACCATGTTTCAAAAATGGAAGCTAAAAGCCACGAATTTAATTTTTGTGATTAAATCAAAGACATTAGTTCCATTTCATCCTCAAGCGAATATATATGTAGAAATATAGTCTTAAGGTGTGCTATATTTATGGGATAAATTGCTCAATATCAGAGATAGAGCGTGTGTAAATATAAAAGTGAACATAAAAGTCAACACTTACAGGCGACAGTCTGTTTCATGCTATATGTAATCGTCATATATATATATATATATATATATATATATATATATATATATATATATATATATATATATATATATATATTTGCATAAATAAATTCCCAAAGGAGAGAATCCAGGTGGAACTTAATATCCAGGACAGATTCAGAATATAATACAAAAGGTTCAATCACTAATATTCCATGGTTATAATTTATTACATTGGAATCGTAATCACGATCCAATTCATCAGACCTACAAATTCCAAAAGTTTCTTTTTGAATCTGATGAATAGGATCGTAATTATGATTCCAATGTAATACATTATAACCAGGAAATATTTGTGTTTGAGCTTTATATATATATATATATATATATATATATATATATATATATATAAATGAAATGGATAAAGTCCGACATTTTTATGTTTATACATTCTTTTTCATATATATATATATATATATATATATATATATATATAATATATAATAATAAATGCCTACGTTTATCATGAGCTATTCCAGGCGTTGTATGATTGTTTTTGTTTCAATATATATAAATATTAAAATCTATAATAAATAATATATGATAAATATATAAAATATAGAATTGATATATATATAGTTGGATTGATGTGAGTTTGCGATCGTCAGAAAAAACTGATTAATTTTCAAAGTTTGTATTTTTATAGGGCTGTATATATCGGTGTTTTTATGGAATTGGGAGGAATTAATATATATATATATATATATATATATATATATATATATATATATATATATATATATATTGGTGATTGACGGTCGTTTGCCACGTGCATAACTTATAATTGCACCAAGTGGTGAGGAACAACTGTATATTATTACGCGTTTCGCTTTTCTAGGTTTCATCAGATACAAAAAGGAATGAAATAAATGAGCATATGTATCTTTATGCGTTTGATTAAATAAGGAATCATTATACTTTCTCCCTAAGCAGCGTTTCTCGTGATTAAAGAAGAAAGAAAATGAATGATTTAAAAAAAGAAACGCGTTAATATTTATTCTGTATCTTTTCTTTATAATTCTTAATTCATTTCGAAAGTTGTTCATATATTTTAGCAGCTTTTTGCATTGAAGGTAAATACTCATCTAAAAATATATAAATCTTTTAACTTTCAACGTATTTTATTTAAATAAAGGTGATATGAATTTATTTTTAAATCAAATCTATTTGCAATGAAAAGTTTTCCATGTGTCATTTTAAAAAAAAAAAAACTTTATCGGGATTCTATATGCTATTTGAAAGACACACACACGCGCACCCCCATATATATATATATATATATATATATATATATATATATATATAAGCCATCTATGAAACCATGATTAGTCTGAAGAGGTTCATTCTAATGGTGAAAAGCGTAACGAAACTCTTATGTTTAGTTATTGTGTTATATAGATTCATATATCTGTCGTATATATAAATATAAATATATTCATTCTTCTTCAACTTTTTTAATAAATATACATTTTTTCTCAGAGTTAAATTTGCATCCGACAATTGCGTCGTGCATGAAACCTAGATGTGTACTATATATATATTCTATCGGTCTTAACATTGAATTCACTACAGTAGTAATAGCTGGTATCTGTTTATCTACCGAGCTAGGTACGTCAGTTTAGTCGACTCTCTTTAAATCTTTTCGGATATACATTGGTAAATTGTTGCCATTTTAAATTTTTACTTTCGCGTAAGGGTATTCTTTGTTTTTAATTTTGTCATGTGCACAGGACAGTAGGGTCAGTTGGGCACCGTCTGTGAGAAAAAGAGCACCATGACGCAATTCCCTCCGTCAGGAATTCGGAAATGGCATTCGCGCTGGAAGCTCCAATATAAAAATTTCAAAGTGTTTGTCTGTCAATCTGAGGATAGTGCAATGGATTCGGAAAGAGTTGGATGAGTCTAATGGTGGTTACGAAGGTGTTTACACTAGTGATGGTGACATGTCTCTATTCATCTTTCCACAGGACATCATTAAGTGCCTTGACGAGGTAGTGCTGCTCTGAGTCAAGAGGGTGGCTGCTAGCAACAGGACTCTGCGCTATGCACATAAGCAGGAGAAACCAGTCATGGCTGTCAGACAATTTCTGCAACCACATTATACCTTAGATCTGGCCACCTAAGTCCTCAGACTGCAACCCCCTTGAACCTTATGTGAAGCGCAGTTGAGCGAGAGACCAACAAATTCCTTGTAACACCATAGATGAACTAAAGGCAAGAATTACTGTAAAATTTATCATCTTAAACAAGGAGATTGTCCAGAACAGTTGCAGGAGATTCCGAAGTCATCAGGAGGCTGTGGTTGAAACCAATGGTGATTTTATTGAATAAATTTAGTCTTTAGTATTTCAAGATATTTTTGTGTAATATTGGTAAATATATCTCTTAAAATGAGATGATAATGTTATTGTCATTTTTGCGCAATTTAGACGACAATTTATTCATCACAGTCTGTATCTGTTGGGTCACATAAAAAAAAATAACGCCTTCTTTTTCATACACAAACAGTTCCTCAACGTCTGTATTTCTCTGTTTGACTCTATGTGTCTATAAGTAAACGATGAATCACAATTACTTTCAAAGTAAAACTCTTTGATGGAAGAACTACTCGAGAAATAGAAGAAAAGGCCACGTAAGTGTGACTACAGGAAAAAAATTAAACCAAGTTGCAAAGAAAAGGGAATAGAACAATGAAGTCAGAATAATAGCAGAAACCAAGAAATCCAAATAGCTTTTGCGAAATATAAGGAACTAAAAACTGTTTCATAAAAGGAAAATAATCGATGAAGAAATGATAATAGCAATATTAGCTATTTCCTTATAAGGAAACATTCGATATTCATTGACCGAACAAATAGTACCACTATCACTTGCCATTTATAAAAACATTTTCTCTAAGCTATCTTTCAGGAGAATAGGTTACTCAAGTTCACTAACTATTGTCGCTATTTCCAGTGTTAATGGAGGCTTTCTTCCTAAATTTCGTTTGAAGTAGTGTGTAATGTTAACATCATGATTCTGCCATTATTTTCTCTTCTATGTAATATCCATTTAGTTGTTGCTGTTGTTAAGAGTCCTCAAGTTGTGTGGGTATGTTATTTTTTACAGTTCTTTGCGATTATGTAGCGTCAGTCCATAAGGTTCGAAAAAGTATGGTCCTCTCGATGACGTACAAGTTTCATTAGGTCAAAGCCATTTCTAACTATGGATATGAGAAAGCTGTTGTATAGAGTTTGCAGTTTAGATATTTTCGAACGGGTTTGGCGTCATACATGACATTCCTGTGACAGTCTCTTAAATGCATGACGAGTTTTCAGTTTAATCATTTGGTTTTATAGCAATTTGTAGTGTGGAACGAAACTACCTCTAGAGCAGCCTGTTTTATGTTCAGTTTCCTTTTCTCCTATACTAAATCTGTTATAACTGATTGTTGTACAAGGATAAAGTGTCGTTGCCGACGCTGGAGGATGAACACAGGTCACCAGTGAGCAAACACAGGTGACTCCATTTCTAATAAGTAGACCACGTGATCGTAAAGTAAAGGAATATATGGTAATTAGCATGGCGTCTAAGTGATCGCAATTCTCTATACTATCCTCTATACTATTTCTCTATACTGATCCCTCTACGGATTACTATCCGGCGGTTACTATTCGTACAAGTATTACGAGTGCGAGAATTATTGGAAGGATTTACTACGAGTATCTGCGATTTCAAAGTCTCGACTACAACGAGAATTACGAACGTGATAACGAGCATTCGTTGACATCACAAAAGTGACAACGAAGAAGGCGCCTGTCATAGCAAAGCTGATCTATATACCGATGAAATTTGAGGTGTGTGGTATTTACTAAATTCACACATTAATTTTTTTTTATAATAGATTCAGTGTACGTACCATCACTGCTTTTGTTTCAATTCCAAACCAATGTTTCTGTTATGGGAACTTACCGATAACGATAATGGACTCTTCCTGACACTATAAATACTGCACCTCTCAAGTGATATAATCAATGAACGGTGTAAGCAGCTCCAGTTCATGACTGTTGAACTCTCTGCTTTGGCAGAGAGGAACCCAGACGAAGCTTTGTCGAAGGGCAGGGTTTCGTCCGGGGAGGTAGACAGGCCATGAACCCGTCTGGGGCGGGTTCAAAGGGTATATTTTTGGCCGATCCTATGGGATAGGAAAAACCCACTTTAATCTCGGCCTCGTGCCACATATATTCCTCGTGGGTGGGATATTAAATACAATGAATGGTGTAACGAGTTGAGACAATATTAGTTCACTCTAAACCAGACGGACAGTCATTACTAATACCTTCAACTTCTTGTACTATATTTCTGTTGTAATATATCTTTGTTATTTTACTCTTGTGTTCGTGTTGTTCTTCCTTGGTTCTAACCTTGGACCATAACTGTGGTACGAGGATATTGGACCAAAACAGTTTCTGTTTTTGAAAGGTTTATTCTGTCCTGATTCCTGGAACGCGAAAATAGGCTCTTAAAATGAAAAATCGGTGAAGAAAGGAGGACGTAAACTAAGTAAAAGAGGAAATCAGTATAGAACTGATGTCGGGAAGAATGGAAATCAGTCATGCTAAATACGAGCGAAAATGGGCATCTGTGTTAAGGGTGCTCGGAAGGAATTTGGTCGGATTTTAGAGTAGGTGGTCATAAAGGTACTGTATGTCTGAAATAACTGAGGACCGAAATCCGAAGGCATACTTGGATAGTGAAAGATGCCTTCCAAATTCCAAGCAAATTATTAAGAAACAGGAAAATCTAATTAGAATCAGAGAAAAGAGTATTGAACTGTTACGCATTATCAGTCCACCTCTATAGCAGTGGATACTGGACAATCTCATCACAAATGAAGAAGTGAGGTGAGGCGACAGGTATATGGTTCTACAGAAGAATTATGAAAATACTACGAAGTGAACATATTGGCAATGGGGAAGTTTTAGGGAAATTTCTAGGTTAAATAACAAGGAAAGAAGGTTTGGAGAATCTGTTACTCTCAGGACCTATCGAAGGCAAAAGGATTGGGAAAACGAGCTTGTGTAAATGGGTAGCAGAATAGAAAATGGGAATGATATTAAGAGTATAGGAAGTTGTGGAGAGACATGATCGCTCACGTCCTGAAGGGAGGCGGCACATAAAGAAGCGTCAGATGGGAAGTGGGTGCGATAGTAAAGACAAACATATTCTAAAAGTGACAAATAAAAGGAAGTTGTGGAGAGCCATGATCGCTCACGTCCTGAAGTGACGCGGCACATAAAGAAGTGTCACATAGGAAGTGGGAGCGATATTAAACATAAACATTTCCTAAGGGTGACAAAGAACAGGAAGTTGTGCCCATGTCCAGAAGGGACACGGCACATAGAAGAAGAAAATAAATGCGACATTCGGTGCTGGGGACATTGTATGTAGTATTTGTAATAGAGAAGCGATATTTATTTCATTATTTTCATGATATAATTCTTTTCTACAGCATCGGCCGAATATTTAAAACTGCCTCAACTTTACGGTAGAAACAACTGGAATCCCGAAAGAATTATTTTTGTGTAAAAAGAAGAAAAAATGCGAGAAAAATAAAAGAAATCAGAGAATTAAGAATAATTATACGTGTACTGAACTTTTGTGTAATATGATATACATACTCATATATGACAGTGAATGATGGCCCATCTCTTGCAGATAGAGAAGAGACTTAAGGCAACAGAAATATGGTTCTACAGAAGGATGCTGAAAATACCAGGAACTAAACACGTTATCCACGAGTAAACTAAAAGGACACTTATACGTAGTATCAGGAAGATACAGTTGAAATTCGTAGAACACATAATGAGTAAGGGAGTTTGACAGTTGAAGGATATGCTGAAGGCAAAATATAACGTGAAAAGCAAAGCATAAAGAACATGTGTAAATGATTTACAGAAAAGGAATTAAGAGAGATGGCAAAGACAAAATGTTAGTAAGAGCTCTAAAGGACAGGGCGATATGTAGAGTCTTGATCACACCCGTCCGGAAGCGACACCGCATATCGAAGAAGATCTTGCTAGCTTGTTAAATGCTACAGTGAAAATAATAACACGTAGGGTAGGTTTTCTTGAATGGTTTTATCATACGTCAAATTATGTTAGGTTATTTAATGTCGAATTTTTGGATGGCGTACTCAGTTAGGATTGAAATCCCTACTCAGCAGTACGTAGATGGATCGCTAGGTTGAGTCATAATATATTTCCATTTTTAGCATCAAGTTTTAATGACAAACGTAACATCGAAGCATACGTGTCAATTAGAAATATATTTTAACCGCCCCAAAATACGACAATGTTCGACGCAAAGGCAGTGAGGAGGATAACTATCCACAATCGACCCAAAACGCAGAGATAAAGAAATGCTGTATCTGTGGCGGGATCTTCAGCTTATTAAATCGAACTGAAACAATAAATTACGTTTATACGTCCAACAACTACAGTTAGTTATGTGCCGTTGGTGATACACGCTTAGAGGTCATGCATCTTTCGATGCCTGACTGACGAGGCAGATTTTTTCCCGCAGTAGTTTGCCATTTCTTTCCGTGGTAGAACAGTTGCCATACAAGGCTATAGAACCCAGTCTGTCCTGCTATTTACCCATAGCTGGGGGGAGAAGAAGAGGATTCATACCTTTCCCGAGGGTATTAGCACGTAAGTGAATGTAATGGATTCGAATGGAATTCGAACTCGCTTCTCCGATTTCTCAATCCGAGCCACTATCCATTACTCCACCATGGAACGTATCCATACAAGTTTGGTTGAAAAGAGCCCTGAGCTCTTTCGTAGAAAATATTTTTTTTCTTCTCCATAACATTTCAAGGCCGTATATAGCAATAATATAAGGAGAATGCACGCAATGAAAACACGAAAAAAAAAAAAACTTTGGGAAGTCGGTTAGTCTGCTTATTGCCGATCTGTTATATTCACCTACTCCTGCATCAATTGATTATTACCTTTCTCTTTTTTCTTCTTGCAAAACGCTTTGATACAGAAAACGTTATCTAGACCGAAATTCCTCAAAGAATTTTCCATTCGCAAACAATGGAATTTTATTCAAAATCTATCTTAGGATTGCTTGATAAGTAGCAATAAATGCTTGCAAATAACGGTGAATACATTATTGAATAAGAAGGTAAATTTTATAAGCATTTCACCCGAATCAAGTCGGAAGAGCCACTAGCAAGCAGGGGTTACAGAGGGTGAAAATGAGAGAAAAGACTGGGTATAGGGGGGGGGGAGGAAAGGATAAAAGACGAACGGGGATTAAAGCAACAGTAGATGGCGATTGACGGTGGATTTAAATGTTTGAAGATTGTAGTTATCAAGGAAGCAATTAAGCGGAAGGGAGTTTCACGGCTGGGAAGTTCAAGAAAAGAAACTGTTGTAGTAGAAGTGGGGGTTAAATTTAAACGTCAATAGTAAAAGGGTGGGACCTAGATGCTAATCTAATAGCATGCTTAAATTCATGTAGACGGGTTACCAGGGAAAATAGCTCATCAAATAGTCGCCATGAACAGAGGGAAGCCACATCACGTCTATGAGAAAGTGACTGAAGTCGAGATGTCAAGTCAGGACCGATTATATTGCAGATCTTTCTTTGGATTTTGTCGAAAACCTAGAGATGAACAGTAGAGGCATCCGACCAGATATGGTAGCAGTTTTGAATGCACAGACGAATGGTAGATTTTTAGATGTGTAAGAGGGATTCTGACAAGAAAAAAAACAAAAAACATTCTGGCACGACACAATGAACCAACTTCTCTAAAATTGTACTTTATATTCTTTTAAGAATAACGTTGATAAAAGAAAACTGACAATTATTTATGACTCAATCTAATATTTTAATTTCTAGTCAGGGACGGAAAGGGCGACACTGAGATCCGAATGCGTATTGAGATATACAATGAAGTATTACCTAATCTAAGCAGAAAAAAGAAAAAGAACACTAAACTGCTATGTGATATCTATTTATCCTCTTGCATGCTAGTCAGTGCTGGGTAATCTCCTCAAAGGTAAAGGGGAGACTTGAAGCTAGAGAAATGTGGTTCTACTGAAAGATGCTGAGTATACCATGGACCGAACATGTGAGCAACAACAAGGTTTTTAAGAAAATGGAAACAAAAAAGAAAACTTATATTTAAGAGACAGCTGAGGTTTCTAGGACATATAACGAGGAAGGAGGGCTTGGAAAATATGATACTCACTGGACAGATAGAGGGTAAGATGGACAGAAGAAAACAACGCATAACATAGTGAGCTTGAGTAAATGCATGGCGGAACAAGAGCTTAGGAAAAATAACAAATTTTATTAAGAGCAGTCAGGGACAGGAAGTTGTGGAGAACCATGATCGCCTCCGTCCTGAAGGGACACGGTACAAAGAAGAAGAGGAGGCTCCTATGAAATCCAAGTGTCGGCTTTGTCTCCAACAGCACACAGTAATGTCTGACGTAATTGGATGTTTGAACTGAAACGTTTATAAAATACCCAGTATAGATTTTTCTCATCCTGCATGCCATACTTAAAAGATATCTCATACCAGTTTCTTCTCTCTTGTCTGTCTTTGTGTCGAGTTCCATTTTCTCCCACTTAACTAGAATATGTGAGTTTTCGGCAATACTAAACCAAGGGATTGAACTCACAACCGCCGGGA
The DNA here is from genome assembly GCA_903632075.3 of Acanthosepion pharaonis. Lineage (NCBI taxonomy): Eukaryota > Metazoa > Mollusca > Cephalopoda > Sepiida > Sepiidae > Acanthosepion > Acanthosepion pharaonis. The sequence continues at coordinate 2,127,079 of CAHIKZ030000780.1, read as the reverse complement.
AACCAGGCATACCTTAACCCAGGCATATCAAACATTGGGCATAAGGTGAACCGCTTCGGTCATATCGGCAGCGTCAAGGGCCACACCCGCTTACAGTCATACATTAATCACAGCTAGTGTTAAACTAAACTTTAAATACAAAATACTTACAATACAAGGTAGTACAATTTAATAATTTTTATGTTGTCCTGATGATTGACATCAGTTTAGACAAACTATTCTTGATATACACTATTTACATTATTCGGACTATTGTCCTCATCTGTGTTGACATATTTATCACAGCGTTATTTGTCATAATGTCTTTATCCTTAAGGATACATGTCACAGTGGATAAAGATGTTGGTTAGATCCAGTGAGAGGATCCAAAAAGTTGTGAGTTCAATACCTGGTTAAGGCGGTGGAGAACTTGGAGAGGGGAATCAACAGGAGATAACTGATAACTGACATCCAGTAGACATGGCCCGTGGAACTAGAACAGTCTACCCCAGCGAGCGAAATAAAGGGTTCAGTTCGACATTCCAACCACCAGAAGAAGGCCCGAGAGTAAAACGGCCGAAACGTTGTGATAAATATGGCAACAAAGATGATGAGGACAATAGTCAGAATAATGTAAATAGTGTACATAACACCTCATCTCAGAAATAAAGCCAGATATTATTCTCGATATATCAGGTTGGAATGTCTGTGTAGATCCCACTTTGATCAAAGATGACAAATGTTCTTCACTTAATCTGGTTCTGTGAGACGGTTTTGTGGACGTCATAAACGAAAATAACTCCTCACAGACATATGTGGAACTAAACATCACCATAATCTTTGTGCCAAACTTTCTGAAGAAGATATGAAAAAAATCCGGGTACCTCCTACTTCTAGGTACTTTCAACAAAAAATCTCGACATACCACGGCTATAGAAACCTTTGTGAGGGCGGCCAAGATGCATGTAAAAGTCCGGCAGTTTGACACATCTGCCTTAAGCCACGTTTTAATCCATTACCGAAACAGATATATCATATTCATCTTTCTGATAATGTTGCAAGAATTTCCTTACAAATAAAGAAGAAACTCGAGGCAACAAATATCTTGAGAATACCATGAACTGAACATGAGTGCAGCGAGGAAGTTCTTAAGCCCCCCCCCCATAAAAAGGACGCATACAGAAAGAGACAGTTATATAATATCAGTAAAGAATGCTTCGAAAATTTAAAACACCCAGGCCATATTGAATGAAGGGTGGAAACAACGAGTAACCTATATATGGGCGTATGGGTGGCAGAAGGGAATGGTAAAGATTCAGACGTTGTTTAAAGTATCAAGTGACAAGAAGATGTAGAGAGCCATGTTCGTCCATTTCCTGTAGGCACACGACACATAAAAGTAGAATATTAAGCATTTATCGAGAAAACGGTTTAATCTTGATAATATTCAATATTAATGGTATGTTTTAAAATAATATATTATGTATTAAGTGAAGTATAAGGTCGAGAAAACAACAACAAACATCTGTATAAATAAATGCGATTGTCAGTGTGTCACACGTTTTCAACTTTATTCCTAGAGGGCGTAGCCAAACATATTATACCTTTTTAGAATCAGGCCGATTCCGTGAGCAAATTGAAATCATTCTGGACCGCATCTGGACTAGCAATCCTGAAATTTTGGATTCCAGGTTTACAATATTGCGAATGACTTCGGCGATGTTTTTACGTCATTTTGAGTCTCTCAAGACCTCTGATTGGGAGGTTTTGAATCACCTTTTAATTGCTGTTGTTCCCAGGTTTACCCTTAGCCAGGATGGTAGCACCAGGTAAGGGTCCCAGCTATTGATAAATAGTGAATACCCAAATTGGGATCAAAACATTATGAAAGTATAAAAATTGTAGAAAGAATACAAGCAATACATTTTCATAGTAAAAAAAAAAAAAAATACCAGCAATATATTTTTGAAAAAGGAATTACCAAAGCTCCCAAGAAAATTAAATTTCGGTATTACATGACCCATAATGAGTTGATATGCCGTTAAACAAACCAAACAAAATGATGACCAGCAACGCATAGATATCGAGGGGGTGGTTATATTAAACATCGATCTGGAAGCCGTAGCGGCCAAATTGAACAGAAACAAAGTGGTAGGGACAGACGGAATTGTAATAGAGATGCTGACAGCCTTTGAGGACTTCGGCATAGACAATGTTACAGTAATAATAACTGAAATCTACAACAGTGTCGATATACCAGAAGACCTCATGAGATCTATCTTCATAGCTCTACCAAAGAAACTAGGTGCAAACGATGTGATCTACATCGGACAATCAGCCTACATTTGTTCCATTGGAGCATAATATAAGCATTGCCAACCCCAGAGATTGAACCAGCACCTACATGCATTAACTTCTGCTTCAAACTACTGGGCAATGTGTTTGAATACCTGTGTGTGTGTGTGTGTGTGTGTGTGTGTGTGTGTGTGTGTGTGTGTGTGTGTGTGTGTGTGTGTGTGTTTTTTTTTTTTTGAGAAGTAACGTATGGAAATATAGACAACGTATAGAATCAAGGCAATATATATATATATATATATATATATATATATATATATATATATATATATACACATATATATATATATATATATATATATATATATATATATATGTATATCGTAAAGAGCTGTGAAAAGAGGCACGCATTTCTTTATATTATTATCAGCGTTTGTTCAATTGTGAGGTCAAGACAGATTGACTGATTGACAGTTTCGATTTTATCTCCATCACTAGATTGATAGGTAGGGAGATAACGAGAGAATGACAAGCTGTGTATCGATATGGAAGATTTTTCGAAACCAGTCATGATTGATGATAGAAGACTTAAAGATGAATGACAATAAAAACGCAAAAGGGTGAAAGATTAAGAACCGGTTTAAAAAGAAAGTTAAAACGAAAGTGAAAGTACTACGAAGAAGTAGGAGGAAGCATCTAAAGTAAATTGGAAAGAAACATGAAATACTAGCGGGAAAATGAAATGCCGTGGCGGGAAATGTGATAATACTGCTACTAATAATATTAATGATCGGTGCCTGTGTAGAATGTATGAATTTGAAGTCGAACAGAAATCATACCGCCACAAACCAGCGAAGACGATCGAAAACGACTAAGTGAAGACGTCTTGGGATTTCAACCTCCAAAGGTAAGAAACTCATGAGGTCACCACTGTTGTTAACAAAAACCCCACCAAAAAACAAAAAAAAACCAAAAAACAAAAAAAATAACTAAAAATAAAAAAAAACAAAAAACCCCAAAAACAAACAAACAAGAAAATGGTTCCTCATCGATGTGGGTGTTTCTGATGACCATTATATCAAGGTCAAAGAAATGGGAACGCTTAAAATTTAGACTGTCTAACGGAGTGTGGGAGACAGTAATTGGGACATTCAGGCCACTAATGTCCCGGTTATCATTGGGGCGTTGGGGTCTGTACCTTCAAACCTGAATGCCTACATTAAGAGAATCGGAATAAAGCCTGGTATGCCATCGCTTAGTGTGGTCTGTGTTGCTTGTCTTTCAAATATTGTGAAAAATGGTACTGGCTTGAGGTCGTACGACTTAATGGTCAAGACCCATAATGCAAAATCTCTGCTTGTAAAACGTAAAACAGTGCGGCAGAAGAGAAGATAATAATAATAATAATAATAATAATAATAATAATAATAATAAGAAGAAGAAGAAGAAGAAGAAGAAGAAGAAGAAGACGAAGCTGAGGGAAGATTGAAACAAATAGTCGATAAAGCCGTAAAGAAGGAAGTCATGATCGAAAAGAACAAAATAGTATGGAAACCTGAGGTGGAAGACAAAAAGAAGGAAGAAAAGTAGATAGAGACAAAGAAGATAGAAAAGAAGAGTAGGCGGAAAAAAAAAAACGGAAGAGGATGGGTATTAACTGTGCAGCTGATGCTGACGATGGTGATGTTAGGAAAGACCAGTGAGGAAGGACCAATGACGGCCCAAGTAGAAGAGGAGTTTCTCTGACAGTAATGCGAATCGAGATCTTGTCAGAAACGCGATGATGGTCGCCGCGATGCGATAAAAGCCACATCAAACGGCCGTTACATATGGAATTGAATGCAAACCCGTTCAACATTTCGTTTGAAGTGAAGACAGTGCGCTGTTCACTGTTGCCTTTCCATCTTCTCACCCTTTCCCGCCCTTTTCTCCAGCAGCCATTTTCTATTTGGTCTGCTGTTCACTCCGTTTTTTTTTTTTAATTTCTTTTTATTCTATTCTATTTTTTCCCAAGTAGAATTTGGAGAGTGGGAATAAAAGTGAGGTCACGCTTAGTAAGAGAAGACGGGGGAACATTTTCGCGTATATATGCTTTAATTCCTTCAGATATTATTAATGGTAATAGTAATATTAGTATGAATATTGTTATTAGGTTTCAACATCATTCACAAAGATTGATTTTTATTCGCGTCCAACCCATACGCACCCAAACCGTATAGCCATTTCTATATACTTTAAGAAATGGTGGTAAGATCACAATAAGTTACGAATATTCTCACCTTTATCCATCTTATTGATGCCCAGGCTTTTAGCAATAAAAAAAAGGTTAAAAAAGGAAGAAAAAGAAATATGGAAGACGATTCACTAGTGTGATGTATATTCAATTGCATTTTTTTTTCTCCAATAGTCAATGCATATACACTTTGTGATTGAATAGCAGTCGAAGTAGATTGGGCTTCCATCCCGTAATACTCAAGAGAGTTGATACATAAAAATGCAACTACTGGGTCTGTTGTAGAGAGAGGTACATGTGTATTTCACAACGTTACCATTATCCGGCATCCAAGTCCATCTGAAAACCGGCATTTCAAATGCTGATTTTCAAGGTAACATCGTATGTCTTCCCCAAACTTGGGTAACAGCCAATCTTCCTAACCGCCAATTGGCCTTGGGTCGGACAAAATCAAATACAGCTTGTATTTCCTGGGTACCCAATTAAAAAGCGGCAAATTTATTTTTTGAGAAAATATACCAGCTCTAATTGGTCCATCTCACTGGCTTTCTAAAAGTCTAGATTTTAATGTTATGAATTATTTTATCTGGAGTATACTCCTAACTCACTTGCAAAACCGCCATCGTGATATCCGTCGCTATTGATTCATTGAACTGGAACTTAAGTGAATTTTGATATGAAATTCCTCTTGACACTATCCCCCAAAATACTACCCGCTGGTTACCACGCTTATAACTTTGTGCTGAACATTACGGCAAACATTTCCAACATTTATCATAATTGCTCAGTTTTGCATGAATTAGGAAAATTAAATTAATTTATTTCTGAATTTATCGCTTTTTTACTGGGGACCAAGTACATTCTATGGGACAGGAGAAAAAAAAAGGTATGTAATACGACGGGGTGTTAAAATATTCTAATTTAATATACGCAGTCCAAATATAGGACGAAACGGCCGTCCAGTGCTTTCTGCATTCTGTTGAGGTTTCTTCGAGACTCGATGAATTATTATAATTATTATAATTATAGTTTCAATTCTCGGTAGTGGCTACGCACTGCTGATGAGTCACAAATATAGGACGAAACGGCTTTCCAGTGCATTTTGTTGAGGTTTCTTCCAGAGTCGATGAATTACTTAATTATAATTATCTCAAATCCTCCTAATTTCTATCACTTGTATATCCTTGCTTTAAACCGGCTTCTAATGCTCTGGATGAAGCGGCTTGGGGAGAGTAGTCGCGGCTCGTGGGGGCACGGTCCTATGGGTAAGGGAAACTCGCATGAATTCCACCACGGAATCGAGAAGCGGTATATCGAGTCAAATTCACTACCTCTGCGTCACCGAATCCCGTTGGTACAGTTGGTATGATTTTTAAATGTCTGGGTTTCAATTCTCGGTGGCGGATGTGCACTGCTGATGAGTCTCAAATATAGGACGAAACGGCCGTCCAGTACTTTCTGCATTCTGTTGAGGTTTCTTCCAGACTAGATGAATTACTTCATTATATATATATTTTAATAACTCCTTGCTTAGATCGAGAATTTTTGCATGAGTCCCCACGTACTGAACCTGCTTTGATAAACAAGTACATTGTGCATTTCGCAGTCTACATCTATAATTATCAGAATGTGTGTCTGTATGTATGTGTGATCGGATATTGTTTATGTTTTTCCACAGTTTTCGTCTGATTTCGATGAATTTGGTTTGTTTGATAGATAATTCTTCAGTGCCGGTTTTGAGACCAAATTGGTTGGAAAAAATTACAACCTTGAAGGTGAAAAATCGAAAAATACTGATATTTTACACTTTGCGTAAAAATCAAAGGCAAAATTTAATGTCTGTAAAAAACAGCGTACAATCAATTTAGGGAGTTGTAATCTAACGCAAAACATTATTAGAATAATAAAAAAATAATATAAATAAATAAAAAATTATTGTATATTATTGTTATGACGGTCAATGTAAGAGGTTCCTTCCATACAAGATTGAGAACGCAAAATCGACCTTTTTCAGGGCCACCCACCTCATTCAAATTTTCAACACCCCCATTTGGGGATGTACCTCAGTTGCACCCGATTTTTGTTACTAATATTGATTTTCAGGTGGGGTGACTTTAAACTTAAACTGCTCCAACTGAAGGGCAAAAATTCCCAGTAATGAAAGACCCTGTCGAAGACGGGTTATACTGCTAGTAATCAACAAAAACAGATTCGCGATAACCCCCGAGTTGACATAAAATCTTACTAAAAAAAACTAGGTATCTTTCAATGTATCTATCCGCATACACATTCATACATTCAGACTTCGTTTTCTGTTTTTCTTCCATAGAGACATTAGATTCTTTGTAGAGTATAGTGTTACCAAGCTTGAGTCCCGATTTTTGTAGAAAGTAGCTTTTTAGAGAGTGGAGTTGCTACTCCAATGCCCAAACACAATAGGAGACACAAAAGCCATTCCAGCTAGAGGATTATTGAATGAGGCTGTTACATGAGAAGAGCAAATTATAAGGATATGTAGGAAAGATAACAATTTAATTTTAGACATGAACGGTTTAAGAATGTAGTAACCGCGGAAGCATCCTCTCGGGGGACAGTTCCACACAGTAACAGTTCTCGGAAAGAAGACCCCCGAAGGGAGCTTTCTTCTTATTAATGGGTTGCGAAGGGGATCGGTATGATTTTGTCCCAGTGTACGCGACATGGCGGATTTTAGATGTGAAAGTCTGAACTGGTGGAATGAAAGTGTACAGGACTGAACATTTGCCATCAGCTTGTAAAGTAGAAAATAATCAAGCACCCACACCGCCGTGTAAACGCTTTGGGACTCTGTCAAAGACGGATGTAGAACCGGCATTCCAATTTTATAGTCTCTTCTTAATTCTTCTTATAGAGGAGAGTATAACAGCAGGAGTCATCCCCCCCTGTTTTTCTCTACCTCTTTTCTAGAGGTACAAATTTGTATTATTTTGTCGATTACTCTCCTTAAAATTGTTTTTCGTCTTCTTATATTCTTTCACGCTCAGTAAACCTCTTGCTTCTTACTTGCTTGGGGTGAAATTATTTAAAAAGAATGTAAACTATTAAACTGCTCTTCTTTCTTTATCTTTGAGGAGATTGTTACAAGTTTACAGTTGAGCTCTCGCTAGATGTAACCGTAAATTCTATGCTAACACTTTCTTTTATCGCAATTCTCGCTCGTGGAACTCACTTTCGGTTCCATGCTTTCCAGCCAACTGTAATCTGCGAAAAATCAAATGCACCGTCAATCGCTATCTGCTATCCTTCTGATTACTCTTCTTTAACAATGTTTCTGTTTCCAACTCTTCTCCGCCGAGTATTCCCTTGTGTCTCTGTGGCTTTAATATCTTGCTTGGGGTGAACTCGATTAAAAAAAAATCGAGAGGATGCTTCCGCGGTTACTACGTTCTAAGCCCGTTCATTAAATGTTATCTTTCCTACATATCCTTATAATCTGACGCCATAGATTCTCAAGTAGGCATCTACGCGGACGACGCTACAATTTACTCCTGCCTCAAAAACAAATCTAGTGTCGCTGACAAAACTAACCTGGCCGTGCGTCTCGAAAAGGACCTCCAATCGTTTGTGAACTGGGGTAGGAATTAGCTGGTTAACTTTAACGCCTCAAAAACAAAACTGCTCTCTATTAATCACCACATAGATCCTTCCCTGCTCCCCATTAGAATGTCTGACGCTCAACTTCTCGAGAGTTCCTCTTTGCGACTACTCGGTCTCACATTGTCTGCTGACCTAAGATGGAACAAATACATTGAGTCAATTGCTTCGTCCACCGTGAAGAAAGTTGGCTCTCTGTGTCGCGCCAGGAAATTTTTCTCCCCGGAATCAATCCTTCAAATCTACAAATCAACCATTTGCCCTTGCATGGAGTATTGCTGCCATATATGGTCTGAGGCACCTTCTGTTTGTCTCGGGGCTCTTGATAAGATCCAGAGACGGATATGCAATATAATTGGCCCTGACCTGGCATCTCGTCTACAATCACGCTCTCACAGACGTGCCGTCGCCTCTCTCTGTCTTTTTACAAATACTTTCATGGTAATTGCTCCGAGGAGCTGCATTCGCTGTCTCCCCAGACTTCATGAATTCAAGCGCCCCACGAGGCTGGCATCCCGCTCTCACCCTTTCACTGTTGAAACTGTTAAATGTAGCCGTCTCTTCTACTCCAATAGCTTCATATCTCGCACCTCTCGCCTGTGGAACACCCTTCTCAATTACTGTTTCCCTGGTAGCTATAATCTCCCACTATTCAAATGTAATGTCAATAGACATCTCCAGTTGCCTTGATCTATACACTATCCTTCTCCTCATCCTTTTCTCTATCACTCCTATCTGCTCTCGCTCCAAATCCTATGTAACCTCTTGCATGCTAGTGGCTTCCCGCCTTGATTGGGGTGAAATGCTTAAAAAAATGGCACTTCTTACGTAACAGCCTCATTCAATTAAAAAAAAAAGATCTTTATATATTAGTTAACACTAGGATTGCCAGCTCCTTTGATATATCTAAATGGCCAAGATGTCATTTTCGTTTTTTAATATTTAGCATGAAAAATAATCATATATGGTTAATGAAATTACTCATATGTTTGCAATACATAGTTTATTAAAGAATATTACTATTACACAACATTAGACATCATTTTGAAGTAGGCTATAACATTCTTTCTACAATCCTGTAGGACCAACTATTTAGCAATATCTTAGATTCCACAATATTTACATTTTACTAACAGTACCCTAGTTTCATCCTTTGCACATTTGCCACAAGTAGGTTTTTTGCATACTTGGTAAACAGTAATCGTAGCATTTGAACATTTTCTACCATGAAATTTGCGACGTTTCTTAGGTAATGAAGAACTTGTGGAGAGCACCTCTGCAGGATTCGGTAAGCTTCGCTTCTGAACATAAGCGTGCCTAAGACTTTCAATGAGCTTCAAAATGAAATCCTTCCTACTAATTGATCTCCCTGATGCAAGTTTGTATATACTCCATGCATTTATAAATGCCATATCCATATATATATATAAATTATGTGTGTGTGTGTATAGATAGATAAATAGATATATAGTGGACGTAAACACAAGTATTATTGCTTGTGAGAAAATTTTCAATGCATTTGCCCTATAAATAGCCTAGGTGTCAATAACGACACCTCAGCCATTCAAGGTAAAACCTCAAATATCAGCTATTCCACTGAATATATTTTAAAGAATCAAGTCTGTTAATCATCTTTGCTAAAATTCAATAATTGTCCATAAGCCTCAGCATCGAACCAAAACTAGTTACTCCATAGTAATTTGTTGAAAATTTGAAGGTGTCGAAAACGACACCTCGGCCATCCTAGTGTTAATTCTGGACAATCTTCTCAAAGATAATGAAAGAAAAGCAGTTTAACAGTTTACGTTATTTTTAATAAGCAAAGAAATAAAACTGCGAGTGTTACTGTGCGTTAAAGAATACAAGAAAACGAAAAAAAAAATGGAGAGAGAACGACAAAAGAACACAAATTAAGATGACAGAAAGCAACGGCTGGCATTGAATTTACATTTTTGAAGATAAAAAATGACCCCTTTGACCCCTCCAACTACCGCCCTCTTTGTCACCTACCGCTTTTCGACAAAGTATTCGAGATTTCATCAATGCTGAAATGGTTAATCACTTTACCTCTCACGATCTACTCTCTGACAAACAATATGGATTCCATCTTGACAGATCTACCGCTGATGTACTAACGGCCATCACTGAATCAAGCTATTGATAATAACGGCGGACAGTTTGCCGTGTTGGTCTTCTACGTAAGCTCCAGAGCTACAGTATTACTGGGCGACTGTTTGATTTAATCCAATCGTTCCTATCAAATGAAGGTCATTTTGAACGGGCTCGCTTCCTGATCTTTTCACACGAACGCGAGTGTCTCATCCTGGGACCTACGCTGTTTTTGATCTTCATCACTCATCTTTCTGATGTCATCAACTTCCAAGTAGGCATTTATTCTGATGACACTACCATTTACTCCTGTCTCAATAGCAAATCCGCCAGAGTAGACAAGGTTACCTGACCGCTGATCTTTAAAAAAAAAATGACCTACAATCTTTGCTTAACTGGGACAGGAAATGGTTTGTAAATTTTAATGCCTTCAAAACTAAACTGCTCTCATTCAAACACCATCGAGAATCTTTCCTGCCCGCCATAATCATGGCTCATGCTAGACTCATGGGAAGCAACACATTACGCCTTCTGGGCCTTACGCTTTCACCTGACTTAAAGTGGAACCTGATCTAATGCAAAGAAAGAAGGTTCTTCGCTTCAGAGTCCATCTTGCACATTTACAAATCTACCGTGCATTGAATGCTGTTGCCATATGTCGTCTGGTGCTTCCGCTATTCATCTCAAGTTTCTTGACAAAATTCAAAGAAGGATCTGCAAAATAATTGATCCTGAGTTGGCATCTTGACTTCAGTCACTTTCTAACTGACGTGAGGAGGCTTAACCTATATATTTTCTACAAATATTTTCATGGCAACTGCTCTGAAGAGCTTTTTACCTTGGTGTCTAGACGACGTGAGTTTAAGCATGCTACTAGATTGATATCTCTGCCCCGCCGTTTTACTGTTGAATGAGTTAACCGTCACTTCTACTCCAATAGTTCATTTTCCCGCATTTCCTGCCTTCCTTGATGAATATAATCTTCAAAATGCTCTCTATTTCCGTCCTTCCTTGATGAATATAATCTTCAAAAATTTAAATGCAACGTCAATCGCCATCTTCTTGAAACCCGTTCATTTTTTATCCTTTTCTCGGTTCCACTTACCTATCGATCTATTTCTATCTTCATTACTCTTTTCTGTCTATTTTCTATCTATCTATATCTTCTATCTATCTGTAATTACCCCCTATTCATCTATCTATCTGGCCTCCTCACATTGAGGATCTTCGCCATCATCTATCTATCAATCTATCTATACTACTTTTTCTGTATCTATCTATCTATCTATCTATCTATCTATCTATCTATCTATCTATCTTACTCTTTCTGTATCTATCTATCTATCTATCTGACTGTCTCAGTCTATACGTATCTGTGTGTCAAAAAGCCTATTTTTTCTCTCTGTCTCTCTCAGTTCGTATCGATATCTGGGAGAAAGCGCATTATCTGGGGTATCAGACTAATAGCATAGAAGTTACGGTTAAATCTAATAATTTCAGCTAAAAAACGATGCGACCTAGCTGAAAATCTACTACAGCGCTTAAATTTGTAATGTCGAGGTTCATTTGAGCAATTGCCATGGAAATACTTGTAGAAGAAATCGCAGAAAAGCTACGTTTCGGCAGTGGGAAAGTGAATGAAGCTGAGATGCCAGGTCAGGACCAATAACATTGCAAGTTTTTCTTTATAAATTTATCAAGACTCTAAATACATAACATAAGCACCAGGCCAGATGTGCCAGCAATATTCAATACGTGGATGAATACAAATGTGTAAAATAGATTTGTGCGTAGAAAAAATGTCCCACGCTCACAGCGAATTAAATTTTCTAGCATTGGACTATTGAGTCAATATAATCTTTCCATTCGATTACATGTTAACTTGAGAAGGCGCCATGAGTCACACTCCTAGCGGTTAGCATCATTCACTCCTAAGATATTTTCTCCTTTATTAATATTTCCTTTACTTTCTGGGATTTAGTTTTCGCTGTTCCAATGTGCCTTTAGACTATCAGAAACATCTACACACTCCACAATAAAGAAATTCAAATGCTGACAGTGGAGTGGATAACAGGGATGTTATCGACAATCTCAACATACATTGCTCCTCAGATTGGTTACAACCTATGAACCAACCGGACAACAAAGAGAGTCCATTTGACAGTTACTCCTGTCACTTGTAAATCAATACTTATCTTAAAGATACGACCTCTTTTTTTCATCAGTTCACAAAATGCCAGACGGTGAAATAGCGACGGCGTTTTCAAATTATATCGAGTAAAATTAAATTTTTCATTTAAACTTTTTTTTTATATTCTACTCTATTAAATATTTTAGTCTAATAAATGAATATTATCAGACAAGAAAATGAATTCTGAATGGTATTTTTAGATTGCCAATGTTTTGTTCAAGAGTTATTTTAAAAACTGTGCTTCATTTTATGAAAATAAATTACTAGTTCTTGACTTAAATCAATAAAGGCCGCGACATAAAAATCATCATGAAATATACTATTTCTGTGATTATATCAGCGTGTTTCTATCTATCTATCTATCTATCTATCTATCTATCTATTCGTATCTATCTATCTATCTATCTATCTATCTATCTATCTATCTATCTCAGTCTGTACGTATCTGTGTCTCAAAAAGCCTGTTTTTTTACTCTCTCTTCTTCTCTCTCTCTTTCTCTCTCAGTTCGTATAAGTCGGTAGATATGAAGAGACTGAATGATGTTCGCATATTCCTCTAATCCGTCCGCATCTCTCTATTCCATTCTTCTGTTTGTTTACACACACACACACACACAAATATATATATCCCTGTTCATATTATATATATATATATATATATATATATATATATATATATATATATATATATATATATATATATATATATATATATATATATATATATATATATATATATATATATATATATATATATATATATATATATATATATATGTATCTCAGTCTGTTCCTATTTATCTCACTGCGTCCTTATAGCTCATTCACAACAGGTTTCTATCTATCTATCTATCTATCTATCTATCTATCTATCTATCTCAGTCTGTTTCTATCAATCTAAATTTACTGTTTTCGTATATATCTGAATTTCTCGGTCGCTTCTTTTTCTCGCTCTCTCTTTGTTCATCTCTCTCTCTCTCTCTCTCTCTATATATATATATATATATATATATATATATATATATATATATATATATATATATGTATATCAGTCTGTTCCTATTTATCTCACTGCGTCCGTATAGCTCATTCACAACAGGTTTCTATCTATCTATCTATCTATCTATCTATCTATCTATCTATCTATCTCAGTCTGTTTCTATCAATCTAAATTTACTGTTTTCGTATATATCTGAATTTCTCGGTCGCTTCTCTCTCTCTCTCTCTCTCTCTGTTCTCTCTCTCTCTCTATATATATATATATATATATATATATATATATATATGTGTGTGTGTGTGTATTTATATGTGTGTGTGTTTACAAGTAGTAATCCGTTGGTCTAATCCAAGCGAGTCCTGTTAGCACAATGTAGAATTTAAATGTTAAAACTGACTCCCAAATAGCGCTCAGTGTTTATTTTCATTAAACAGTGCAATTTTTTTCATACAATTCGAATTAAGATACCATTAGTAACGGTATCTTAACTCCAATTGTACGATATATATATATATATAATTAATGATCAAACAAATCCTTTTAACTAATCTTGTAGAGGTAATTAGAATTTTCAGACGGATCAATTCCGAGATAGCTTGACTAATCGTTATAGGAGCTGTATAGTAAGGTAAACCGTTCGTTATTATATCACCCAAGTGGATCCTAATAATATGAAAATAATATAAGCTGTCGATGGTTTTGCTGGCTTTGTTCAGGTTTTGATCACGCCAGATAATACGCTCTCTCTCAGAAACTGTAAATAATGTCCGCTCAGCATAGAAGCCGTATAAACCACAGGAGGGTACTGTTGATGTTGGACAAAATCAAATGTGCCTGACAAGGTGTCTGCAAAATGGATTGGCTAGCCGGCCTTATAGGCAAGCATTCCCGGATACAGAGAGTCATATATATATATATATATATATATATATATATATATATATATATATATATATATATATATGTGTGTGTGTGTGTGTGTGTGTGTTTTGGTTGGAACCAAATATGTTAGCTCTATCTCTGATATTGAGCGCTTTCTAATAAGTACTGCGTATATAATATATAAATAATTATACATCTATATATTTATTTATATTTATATACACTTTTCACATATATATATATATATATATACAGACATACATATATATATATGTATGTATATATATATACATATATATACATACATATATATCTAAGTATATATGTATATATATATATACATCCATCCATCCATCCATCCATCCATATATATATATATATATATATATATATATATATATATATATATTCAGGCAAGTTTTGTTGGATAGTTTAGACACGTTTTGTTTGGTTATCTTCAGCAGGATTCATTTATATTCTCAGATGAGCTTTCTCGCGCTTGTATCAAAAGAAAGGAAAATTTGATATCAGTTTTAGCCTGGTATCCAATTTGAACCCTCATTGCATGTCAAGAATACTTAATTACCTGAGTTATAGACGCAGGAGGAAGTGCATGTTGTTTTCACTATCAATTTGTAGATGTTTATTCAGGATCCGTTTGTGTTTCACTGATAATATTATTAACCCAATACCTCGCAATGGAAAATCGAATTTAAATTACAAAAATAAAAATATAAATAAAAATCGTGTATTAATTATAGATTTTTAAAGAACAAAAAACGGTTCTTAAAATATCCGATTTTAATTTCCGGTATGTAAGAATCCGATATTTACATTCCCGCTTCTGTCGACAAATACATGCGTTTTGAAGACACCGGGAAATGGCGGCCCTAACGTTTCGGTTATAAACTAACTCGTGCTAGAAATATAGTAACTTAAAATACGAACAGTTTCTGTGAAGTAATTTTATCATATTGTGCGTTGAAGGTGTCGTTTTATCTAGTCTGTGCTTTCTTATTACTATAAACGTTATGTTTTCTTGGATACACGGCGTGTTTGAGCCGCTATCAATCAGTTATGTGCCATGTGTGATACACGCTTAGACGATCATGTATCTTTCGATAGATGATCGCCTAAGTACGTATCACGCATGGCACATAATTGAAGTATAATTTATTAATTCCCATTGTCCACAAAATGTGACGGTGTACATTAATAAGTCAAAAGCAAAACCTATCAACATTCTAGTTCCTGTTATATGAAGGAAATTAAAAAAAAAAAGGTGATGAATTTAACGCAGTAAATGAACTATTTTAGTCGACGGTGTCAAAATGGTGTAGCTATTAATCATACGAGGGTAAGTAAAAAATGGTCTACATTTTCGCCATAACATATTTTTAGCTTAGACACACTGCCTTTTGCTCATGCGTGCATATAGTTGGTACTATTTTTGTCACCTGATCGAAATTTGAGCTTGATAGGCTAGTTTTCATACTACTGTTACAGTGTAAACATGGCCCCTCCGCTAGCGGTGTACACCAAGGAGGAACAAATCGCAATGATCCAAATCTGCAAAAAACATACTACCTCATCGATAATAACTTGCCGATTCGCCATTACCATCTTTCAAGCTTGTTGAATCTTCCCGTTCGTGGGGGAAATCGACTGGCATCCTGCTCCTTCTTCGGACGTTACGCGTGTCTGGCCACTTTTACATTTCTCGATCCACTCATACACACTTCTACGCAGTAGTGCACTGTCATTGTATTATTTTAAGAGGCTCCAATGAATCTCAGCCCCTGACACAGCTTCCGGCCAGAGAAATCGTATCACTGATCTTTGTTTGTCTGCGGTCCACACGGCTAGCGGAGCACACTGCTAACGAGGCGACCATGTTTACACTGTAACAGTAGCGAAGAAACTGATGCGATCAAGCTAAAAAAATTCCATCACG
Organism: Acanthosepion pharaonis; assembly: GCA_903632075.3. NCBI lineage: Eukaryota > Metazoa > Mollusca > Cephalopoda > Sepiida > Sepiidae > Acanthosepion > Acanthosepion pharaonis. The sequence goes on along the minus strand of CAHIKZ030000780.1, from coordinate 2,110,806 downwards.
TGACCGCAAAAGCACCAACTTCAAGCACGCGTGAGCAGAATGCAATGTGACACACCTAAAGAAATGTTATGACGAAAGTGCGGGAAAATTTGGAGTTACCCTCCTTAAAACGATTGTCGGGTTCAATGAATATAGTAATGGGAGAAGATTAAGAAACGCTGTTTTTTTTGTTGTTTTTTTTTTTTTTGCTTAAGGAATGAATAATGGTGACCATCATTTCAAGTGTTATTTAAAGTTTATATTTCTTTGGTCTATCAGAAAAAATGAGAAAATATATAACAGAAAATTAGAGCATTACTTACCACCTATCAAGAGGTGAAACGCGGACAACAAAACACGCATATCCTTTAGTAACGTCATCCTGAGATATATGCAATGTTTTATTCCTGTGGAACTTAATTTCGAGCGTTATATCTGCAAGAAAAGAAAAAAAAAGAAAATCTTAGTCACAAGAGGCAAAGCAATGAACAAAATAAACATACACATTTTTCATATCTGCAAATTGGCATTTGCAGGGGATTGGTTGAAAAACGATTAGTCAGCAAATCCAGTCGAGATTTTGCGAGAGCTGATATTCTCCGATGAGTAAGGAATTGATTTATATTCAATTAAGCAATTTTGCGTAGTCAGCATTTCAGGTTGTAGAATCACTAAATACTAAACGCTAGAAATAGCACGGCGTATGGATCAATTATAACTAATTTAGCATAAGAGATAAAGAAACTGAACCTAGAATAGGCTGTGCTAGGAATAGTTTCGCTCAACACCGCAAGTTTTTATAAAACCAAAAGAAAAACTTGAGCCATGTTTTTAAATAGCCTCGTCAGATCGAGAATTTCATATGGATGTCATGCATGGCTCCAAACGTCTTCAGAAATATCTAAACTGTCATCTGTATACAATCGTTTTCTTAGATCAATGGTTAAGAATGGCTTTGGGAAAGCGAAGAATATGGATCATCTTGAAGACCATACCACTTTGAACCTTGTTGACCTGCACTACAGAATGACAAAGAACAGTAACAAATAACAGAAACCACATCACTTGAGAAATCTTTGTTTGAAAGTTGAGAAGACCCGAAGTAAAAGAAACAGACAGTTTCGACCGTGACGCGGGCAGAGAGGAGTTGGCAAAATCTGCATCATTATGTGGCCTCAGGGCTGCCCACCGGAGGTGACCGCATGGACCTCTGTCTGTTCTACAAATACTTTCATGGAAATTGCTCCGATGAGTTGCATTCGCTGGTTCCCAGACGTCATGAGTTCCAGCGCCCTACGAGGCTGGCATCCCGCTCTCACCCCTTCACTGTCGAAACTCCTAAATGTAGCCGTGTCTTCTACTCTAATAGCTTCATGTCTCACACCTCTCGCCTGTGGAACTCCCTTCCCCTCTCCTGTTTCCCTGTGAGCTATAATCTCCAGCTATTCAAATGTAATGTCAATCGACATCTCCAGTTGCCTTAATCTATCCACTACCCTCATCTTTTCTTCTATCACTCCTATCTGATCTTGCTATTTCCTGTAACCCCTTGCATCCTAGTGGCTTCCCGCCTTGCTTGAGGTGAAACGCTGAAAAAAAAATATCTCAACAACAGTAACAACTAAAATAGATAGAACATGTAACTGGAAGAGAAAATAATCATATAATCGACATTCCATACCACACCGCCAAAGATTCTACTAATAGAAGCCAACGATCCTTCTTTCTCTTCCGAGGTCAATGTACTAATGATGACAGGGTCTATGCCGACGACATCGATATACATAGTTGAAATAAGAATGATCATGATAAAAGATCAATATCCACTACCAAGTGTTCCAAGAAATAGAACTCAAAAGAAACTTTTCTAAAACATGGAAAGCAGTAATGGCATCTTGTTTGAAATTCAGCATAAAAAGTTAGGATGTGGATTTAGTAAATACTAAACACTTCAAATACGTTGGTGTATAGATCAGATAGAACAAATTTAGCGTAGGAGATAATGAAATTGAACACAAAATAGGTCGTGCAAGAGGTAGTTTTGATCAACACCGCAAATTTTTATATATACATATATATATAAAACCTAAACATTAACCTGAAAACTCATGTTTTGAAATAGCCTTGTCTGATTGAGACTTTCATATGAATGTCATACCTGGCGCCAAACCTGGTCAGAAATGTCTAAACTTTCATCAGTATACAATCACTTTCTTAGATTCAATGGCTAAAGATGACTTGGAGAAAGCGAAGAATATGGAATTATGTTGAAGACCAAACCACTTTGAACCTTGTTGACCTGCGCTACAGAATGGCAACAGTACCAAATAAGAGAATCCACATCACTTGAGGACTTTCAAACGCAGCAACATCTAGAGCATGTCAAAAAGAAAATAATGATATAATCAACACAATCAAATAACAAGTTAGGAGGGGAAGCCCCCATCAATACTGGAGAGAGCGATAGCAGCGACTGCATTTGAGGAACCAATTTCCCCGAGGAATTGTTTTCAGAGACAGATTAGATAGATTTCGACAGACAACAGTACAGGCTGCTTGGGGAATGAATGTTTCTTTTTAGGGAAACGGCTATATGTTACCTTTACCACTACAGTCGCCAAGAATAAGAAAAACAATTATTCATATTAATAACAACGAATGTATACCTTACATGCGTCGTCGATGGTCGTCTTTTCATGGGGGTATGATTTTAAGAGAGGATTCAATTTTTACTTCTGGCCACGAAGAGATTATTTAAAAATCAATGGACATATCAATATATTTTAAAAAGTGAGGTCGCTCGCTTATTACTTGTGATGGAGTAGTTAAAATAAATGGGAGTCCTAATGTCTTTACCATTTTGCGGTCAGCTCATTCTAATCTATGGCTGATATCTGTATGCATGTATTTTTTGTATGACATAGATATAAGTTAGATTCTTTAAGAATGGATTCAAAGCAAGATGGCGATGTAATTGTAATGACAACACTACGCCGGTGAAAGCTTTAAGAAAACTTTATTCAACTCAGAATACAAGCTTCGCGTATAGTGTCCTTTTATAGTCTATATATATATATATATATATATATATATATATATATATATATATATATATATATATATATAAAAGTGAACATAGAAGTCAACACTTAGAGGTGACAGTCTATATCCTGCTATATGCAATCATCAGGCCACATATGCTGTTATTTTTCTCGGCTATTTATATATATACGGGTTAGTGGTGCATTGTGGGTATTCTATTATGGCGGTTATTTTACCGAAGTCGTTTGTTTATTTATTTGGGTCAAATTATATTGCTCGTTTTTATTTTTGTTTCTTATTTTATTTATTTATTTATCAACGTAGTAAAAATTTGTTTATATCACGTATTTAACAGTTTTGTTTTGGTTTGAGAATTTAATTAAAGCTATTTGTTCAATTTTGGGGTTGGTTGTTGTAGTTCATTTGTTGTAGTTATATTTACACACGCTCTATCTCTGATATTGAGCACTTTATTCCATAAATATAGCACACCTTAAGACTATATTTCTTTATATATATATATATATATATATATATATATATATATAAATAACGACAGACAAGGTACTATGGTTCAGCTTCTTATTTAATTTTTCTTGTGTTCGAACAAGTGTTTTCTTTTTGGGACACAGAGTACGTAGAAACTGTCCAAATTTTCTAAAATTCAGAGCGTTTTCATAACGACAAAATGAAAACACCTGTTAGAACACAAAGAAAGAATAAACATATAGATTAATTGCAGTACCTTGTGTTTTGTCTTTAATGAAACATGCATAAATGAAGGATTACTGCATAAATACACAATATATATACACTGATGTCTTTAGTCTGTTCTTTTTCTTATTACATTTGCTTTTCCCTGATATAGGTTTGTTCAAATATATTTTGATTTACAAATTGTAATATCTGGGTTTTTTCACACAGAGTACGTATTAAAATAATAATAATAATAATAATAATAATAATAATAATAATAATAATAATAATAATAATAATCATACAAGACAACAACTATTGGCTTACTAAAAAACAACAAATCATGATAAAATTAGTGAAACAACATTTCAGAAAGAAAAATATTCAATAATAAAAGGCAGTAAATACAAACAACATTTACATTTAGTAGATTCTGTAGTAAAATCAAAACAGAAGCCAAGAACCAACTATTGCAGCAAAAGATATGAAAAAGAAAGCCAAGGATAAAGCCCTTGAACAGATGAAACAACGCTGGCAAGACAAACCTCTGTTATCCAGAACAAATAAACCCAATGTTGATAAAGTTAATACTCATCGATGGTTAAAGCATCTGGATTAAAGTCTGAAACTGAAGGCTTTATTCTTGCAGCGCAAGACCAGAGTCTTTTCACTAGGAATTTTCAGGCAAATATCATACATAATTGTGGATCAAAATGCAGGTTCTGTGACAAATACCAAGAAACAATAGACCATCTAATCTCAGGATGTTCTATACTTGCCCCAAATGAATATAAAAATCGTCACGATAGGAATACTTACACTGGACAATGTGCAAACACTTTGGAAAATGTGTAAGCAAACACTGATATGAACATCGGCCAGCGCCGGTTACAGAAATAGAAGATGTCACCATTCTATGGGATTATACCATCCACACAGACAGAAAATTGAAGCAAATAGGCCGGACATCATTGTCAAAAACCAGAAAGAAAAACTTGCCTACTAATTGATATTTGTCCAGCGGATTGTAACATAGCAACCAAGGAATTTGAAAAACTATCAAAATACAAAGACCTGGAAATTGAAATAGAAAAATGTGGAAATTGAAAACAAGAATAATACCAGTGGTTAGGTGAATTATAAAAATGGAACAAAACAACACATTGAAAGAATCCCTAAACCCCAGCTTAAGAGACATACAGAAAATTGTCTTATTAAGTACAGCACACACACTAAGAGAACTTTGTCTATGTAACGCTAGCAACTTCATCAGATAAAAAAAAAAAAAAAAAAAAATTAACATGAAATGATATAAAATGCCTTAACTTGGTAGGTATATCGAATATGATGATGATGATAATAATAATAATAATATCCCGTGTGGTGAAACTTAGGTAGGTACTACCTGGATCATAAGGATTTTCTATTTGACTTTTGGTCTACTTAATCTATTGAGCGCTCTTCGTTTTAAATTATTACTCACCGTTTTTTTCTTTGTACTAGAGATTTAAGGTAGTGGACGATTTCTTTCGCCTTGTTCGAGGTTTCTGGTGCTTTCTTTTTTGTTTCATTTTTTCCTCGGGTGCCAAGTTATTTGAAAATTTTGCTATCCAGGTTTTTTTCACCCACCGAATGTAATAGATTTGCATTATATATATATATATATATACATATATATATATATATATATATATATATAGATATAATTATAGGTAACTAGACTCGTTTCGAAAAAGCCTCGAATTTATGATTTGCTAATAATCAAATTAATCTTGAGGGGAAAAAGGTTTAAAAAAAAAAAGAGCTACAAACATGAACTTCTGTCGACAAAAAATCGCACAGATGCAGGTCTGAAGCCCAAAGAAAAACCCCGATACGAGTAAAAACAACTAACAAAAAGAGCTCAATACAACCGTAGAGCAGACCTAGATACACCTAGTGAACCAGACAAACCTACCTAGGTTTCACCTAAACAGATTGTCAGGGAAAAGTAAGGCTATATATATATATATATATATATATATATATATATATATATATTATATATATAGATAGATAGATAAATATATTAGTGGTACATATACAAATACATATAAATATATATACATATATATATACATACATACATGTATATTTTTTGAATAAAAATTGCAAGAGGATAGAATCCAGGAAGAACTCAATGTCCAGGACAGAGTAAGGATATAATAAAAGGCTTAAACACTAATATTCCATGGTCAATTTTAATGAAACTTGTATATATATATATATATATATATATATATATATATATATATATATATATATTAAAATTAAAAATATATATAAAGTTTCATTATATATATATATATATATATATATATATATATATATATATATATATATATATATATATATATACAAGTTTCATTAAAATGACTGAAAAGGTAATGCGATTAAGGTATTAATTCCATGTATTCTTGTGTTTTTATAACTTTTTTTCTGGACATAACGTATTTTCAAAGTGAAACATGTATTAAGGAGGTATTGCTGTTCAAATAAAGAATTGTATATATATATATATATATATATATATATATATATATATATATGAAAGTTAGGATTCCACTGTTGAGTTTATTAGAATGTAATATGTCAAAGCAATCGCTGCTTGAACTAACACAAGATTTATTAGATATGTATGGTTGGCTCGGTTTATTTATAGTTTTAGATAAGTTATATACGGGATTAGGGATTTGAGAGATTATGTGATGTAGCGGCCAGTTTGGTTCAGGATTTTAACATTTCTATATAAATAGACGGGATAATACTCAGCCAAAAATTTGTTGTGTTTCATTGATCCTATTTCGGCATTATTAATTGTAATTAGTCTGTTTATTGATGTCTTAAGAAAGTAAAATTTTCTATGTTTTCGTATATTTCTCTGTATTATTTGGGATGGAGTCAAGTATTTTCTTATAGTCAGTCCGATTTAAAATAAAAATATTCGGTTTATCACTCTTCCTAATTATATTTTTTTGAATTTCTTTTTGTTCTTTATATGAATTTTTAATTCTTTGTTTAAAAGTTCGCTCCCACTTATATGATTATTCCGAGTTTTTATGCTTTTTGCTCTAAGAAATGTTTTTAATCTCGGGATGAATTGAAATGAGTGTGTTATCTTGCAATTCTAATATATATATATATATATATATATATATATATATATATATATATATATATATATATATATATATATATATATATATATATATTGTAATCGACAGACAGACTGTTCCACTGTATCATCGTTTCACTGTATCATAAGTGTGGCTAGACATCCGGTTACCTCTAGGTAGGATCGAAACTCGGCTGAATTGACGTCAATCGAGAATCTACCCATAAGCCGTTGGAGCACGGTAGTGATGAAAGTAAATTTAAGCTTATTTATTTAGATAAACATGTGACTGAGAAAACTCGATTCGTTTTGTCGAAGAGTATTGCATTAGTAGCAGTAATATTCACTGTTTACAAACTCACACTTCTTCCCCAGAGAGCTCAACCTGTATATATATATATATATATATATATATATATATATGTGTGTGTGTGTGTGTGTGTGTGTGTGTGTTTTATAAATTCATGAATCATTCATACAAAAAACTAATATAGAGGTTAATGATTTAAATGGCGAGAATACATCTTTGCAAACAATATAAATGAGATACATCAACCCCGAACCTGTTCATGAATGATATGATCCCTGTTCATATATTCCAGTTGCACATATATGAATAAAAATGACAATAGGAAAACTAGTAATTGCTGGCATTGATATAATTTCACAAGGTAACTGATAAAAACAAAAACAGAATGTTACTAGCAACTGGAATGTGGAGAAACGCTATTTTCATATTGTTAACTGAAAATAACGTCAGTATTTGTCACGCGTGAAGAATAGTGTCATTATATCTGTGTTGATGTATTCAACCATTTTCTTTTGATTTTATGAATCTGTTGTGTATATTTGTTTGTAAGAGCAGTAATTTTGTTAAGAGAGATGAAATGGGGAAAAAACCTGGGCTAGTAACATTCTGTTTTTGCTTTTATTAGTTATTTTTAAATTGTATTCATTTGGTATTTTGCTTTGATAAAGTCCACATTGGACGAAACGCGTCAGCAATTACTAGTTTTCCTATTGTCATTTTTATTCATAAATATTGTCGTCTCTACTGGTTAAATCGGAGAAATTTTCATATATCTATATCCACAGCATCATCTAATCTAAAAAAAAATTATTATATATATATATATATATATATATATATATTTTTTCTTAAAAAGACTTATTTGGATTATCCTTATCACTTACGGATTATGATATATATATATATATATATATATATATATATATATATATATATATATATATATATCGACCATTTTATTGGAAGTATTAAAAATTCATGATACTTATCGGAGGTCGATTCAGAATTTCGTGATTACTCGCTCGTCAGGACTCACACGAGATGAATTTTATTAATTATAACAAACTGTTTTATTTTATAAAACTTTATTGTAACCGTTAACTAAATTTTCTAATTAATTTTCTTTTCGAATTACAATTGGCAATCCTCTAAATTCGGTACAATAATTGAATAGGTGGCATTAATATAATTTTAACACACACACACACACATATATATATTTATATATATGGGATAACGATATATAAATGTTTATATAAATTCTATATATCAAGAACAGTTTTGAAAGAAAAGCTGTATGACAAGTTTTTTCACAAAATATTTTTTCAATTTGACCCAAAGATATATATATGTATGTGTGTGTGTGTGTGTGTATGCACACACATATATCTTTATATATATGTGTGTATATATATATATATATATATATATATATATAATCGACTCTCGAGATTCAACGTATGAGAGTCAAGCAGATCAGTTTTCAGGAAACCGACAGCCCGACACCGGCACATGAGATTTGATTATAGTGGTGAAGGTTTCGTGCAGGACCATCCACACTTTTTGAAGGGACGAATACAGAGACCTGGTGCACCGAATGCCACAAGGTTCCCAAACGACCCTCCGCAGGTTTTGAATTCAGAGTTGTCCTTCTCCTAGACCAGTTGCCATCCAAGGCTATAGAACCCAGTCTGTCCTGCTATTTTACCCATAGATGGAGGGAGAGGATTCATACCTTTCCCAAGGGTATTAGCACGTAAGTGATGTAATGGATTCGACTGGAATTCGAACTCGTCTCTGCGATTCCTCAATCCAAGCCGCTATCCATTACTCCACCGTGCCTTCTCTATATATATGTCTGGTAATGTACATGCGTTTAATCCCTGAAAATGATTGGTGGAGTAAGGTGGAAAACTTGTAGTTGAAGCGAGCTTGCTGCGCAGCCCGTCCCTGCTTTATAGCGAGTTCAAAACTCAGTGCGTACCCAACACATGTAGATGTATATTTTGTAAAAGCAGATAAACACTGTCGTTATACCTTATTCTTAAAAGTCCAAGGGAAGTAGGACAAGATGCCAGCTCATTGGTTTCAATGCGAATCTCCAGGGGATTATACCAATTCGTATAAAGAGACATAACCATTTTACATAACCTTCAACCAATACGAGGGCTAAGAGCCTATCAAGTTACTAAATGAAGGTGATTTGGGACGTAAGACGGGGAAATAAGTACACATTATGAAAATAGAAAGAATAGATAAAGGTTGACCTGAAAAAAAAACCTCTCCGAATTGAAAATCTTCCTTACCAATGGAATACAGAGAAGAGGAGGATTGATTGCCTCCCGTGTATATGACATAATGGTTCTGTTCTGTAAATGTCTAAACTCGTGGAACTAGGAAATATATCACGCGCGAGAAGTTATTGGACTTCCGTTAAAAATGCGACTAAAGATCGATTCGTAGAATTTTAATGAAGTGCGTTTGGGTCAGACAGAAAGCTTTTCAGTACCCCCTTGTAGAATGTAAGACAGAGAAGAAAAAGTAGTTTTCTTTAATATCTATAAATATATAGGTATTGTTTACGGATTTGACACAAAACTTGGGAAAATGGAAGAGAACGTTTTTTAGTTTGGAGATGTCATTCATCACGAAAACGAGACTGGAGCAGCAGAAGCTTTGACCCTTTCATCTGGTCGGTAAGTTCAAGAACTAAAATATGACAAATGTAATAGTTATACACACATACATACACATCAATGTGTATGATTATATATCGATCCATAGGCGCACAGACACGCATATATAAATATATATATATATATATACACACACACACATATATATATACAAATGCAGATCATAAACATGCATGCGTACACATATATAGATACATGATACGCTAAAATCGTGATACGCATAAAATATACGCTCAAATATAATATAGAGACACACGTATCATATATATAAACTTTATAAACTAAATGCATATATATATATATATATATATATATATATATATATATATATATATGTATATATATATATATAGAGAGAGAGTGAAAGGGATAGCGAGAGTGAAAGAGACATAGAGAGATAGATAACGTATAGGTATGTATGTGATAAAATATAGTTCAATAATGTATAATGTGACATATTGTTGGGGTAAAACTGCTCAGTATCCAGGATATAATGCGCGTAAATAGAAGCAGTGGGGACGCAGACAACATATATATATATATATATATATATATATATATATATATATATATATATATATATATATATATGATAAATTAAAAAACAAACATCTTAAAATTACATTGGTTATATATATTCCTCTTCGAACCAATTATTTTCAAGAAATGGAATGAATCTTCCAGACAGATATACCGGGTTAAAAAAAGAAAACGTGGTAAAAAAAGAAGAAAAACAGAAGAAAATAAATAGTAATATATATATATATATATATATATATATATATATATATATAGAGAGAGAGAGAGAGAGAGATAGATAGATAGATAGATAGATAGATATCAAGGAATAAGTGTTATTTAAAAGGCATCTCAGTGTACATTTAATAGATAAAAAACCACTGGTTTCGTCCCAGTCTTATCAAGTTTAATTCTGGAAATAGAATAATTGACATGTAAAGTAAAGATGACTAATGAAGTGGGGAAAAAATTTCAAGGAATACTAGAGACCAATAATATCCAGACCCAACAATCCCTCTGTTTACAGCGGGAAGGCTTGCGGGATGTGATGTATAAGGACTCCAGAACCTTGAGATGATATAAAAAGTGGGACCTTGATAGAACTGAAAAACGGTCCACACTAAGGTCAGTATTACAAATCCTGTTATTAATAATATATTGTGCAATAAATCACCCGGATGTATTAACTAGTTAACTATTGCTACCGGCCGGATTCAAAATCCCGGGAGGTGTGTGTATATATATATATATATATATATATATATATATATATAAGCAAATATATTGATATAGATCCGACAGTATGAAGAAAAATATACGGAAAAAACAAACAAAAATCCTAATATGCGATTATGCTGTTTTAATGAATACTCAAATTTTAGGAATACGTTTTCACAACATCGCCCACGTGACGACGACGTGATCATATTTAAACGGAACGCAGATCTTATAAAAGATTTCAGTTATCTGTTTGGATTGGTATTGCTTTTATGTCCATCGTCTTTTTCATGTTGAATTGTATATGGTCTATGTTATTTATGTTTTATGAATATGTCCTGAAGATAGTCTATTAGACCGAAACGTCCGACGTTGACATTATATTAACATTAAAACAGCATAATTGCATATTAGGATTTTTTTCGTTTGTTTTTTTTTCGTATATTTTTCTTTCATATATATATATATATATATATATATATATATATATATATATATATATATATATATATATATATATATATATATATATATATATATATATATATATATATATATATATATATATATTTCATATGTGTTTCTGTGTTTGCGTGAGTACATTTTGACTAGAATTGTATAATATATCGTATAAAGTCAATTTTCTGATACAGGCAAAGAAATCCTGCAAAATGATGTTGAAGTAATGTACACATAAATTAAGAGATATATGAGGGTTAAATATGACATCAGTCATTATTTATTAGATGTATGCAACAGCTCTCAGTGCACTCTTGCAATATACTCAGTATATTGAGGAATATTGTTTTTTTTTTCGTTCGAGGATTTTGCACATATTTAATACAAGAGAAAAAGAAGTTCTTCGAAAGTTAAAATTTATTGGAATAAACACTTCGTCATGGGTACAGAAAAAATCACTCGAGAATGAGTAATTGTTTTTATAAGAAACTAATTTGATGTGCGCTGAAAATTATAACTGAGAATGATACATGCACAAATTGGCGGGCGGCAGGGGAATTAGAAGAGTATTGTTTCAACTGACGTGAATTTTTCCTGGTGTAAAAATATCAACATTCAAATTCCTGATTCTTGAATTGAACAAAAAATACTGACACTAATAAGCTGTTAATAATAATAACAACAACAATTAATAGGAAGGGATTTGAATTAACTTAATCTGTATAAAAACTTAATTTGGATACACGCACTGCAAATACAAAGATAAATACATAAGAATCTCTCCCCCCTCTCTCTCTCTCTCTATATATATATATATATATATATATATATATCATTAAGCAATAGAGACAAAAATTCATAGCTACTGCGGATAAATTTAAAATTTTAAACAAGTGTAAAAGAGCGCGTTCATGCGTGTTTTTAAAAAATCACCTTCACAACGGAATGCTGATCTTATCGCAGTTGCAATACGTTTGTCTTTGTAAGATGATCTTGTAAAAGATTTAAAGTACTTGTGTCAAAAAAAATTACGGTGCCTTTCTTGCTGAATTTCATTTTAACATGAAGAAGTTGATTCGACACCTGGAAAGGATCAGTTTAAAAATACATAGATATATAATGGCTATATTGCCCAATGCAATATCTTTGCATGAGGATATACTGCCTAAATATACATACATACATACATATCTATCTATCTATCTATCTATCTATCTATCTATCTATCTATCTATCTATCTATCTATCTATCTATCTATCTATGCGCGTGTGTGTATGTGTGTGTATGTGAGAGTGAGAAAGAGATGAGGTGGGTTTATATATGCATGTAATAAAAAACAAAACAAACAAATATGTTTCACGCAGTTATGAATATACATGTCATACACACAAAGAGACACACACAAACAGGCACACACATTATGCGTATTTAAATTTCGATGTAAATCATATATGTGTGTTATACATCTTTATATATGTGAGAATACATACCGTATATTTCCGCGTATAAGACGACCTTTAAAACACAAAAATCTCCCTTAAAAATTGGTGGTCGTCTTATACAACGATTCTAAAAAAGTAACCTTAAATCCTGAGGGATTTTTGTTTCGTAGACTAACATCGGTCTTGGTGCGATAAACAATAAAGTACAAGAAAAGTTTTATGAAATAAACTGATCATAAATGTATTAAAACAATGTCTACCTCATACATTACTGGCATAACTTTATAATAAATGCCTATTCGAAGAATAATTCCATATCAATTAAATCAACTTGTATCTATGGAAGCTCAACTGAGAAAATATAAACATCAAGTTATGATCGCATTCACAGCAAATTTTATCTTTCGTTAAACTTTCAACAATCAAACACACACACAGACATATATATATATATATATATATATATATATATTAAGTGGGATCAATTTTGGATCGGAGTACGACAGAATGATAGGATAAAGATCAAATAGGAACCATAATTCTAAAATGTTTCGCTTTTATTAAAACTTCTTCAGAGAATGAGATATGGAAACAATTTTTTATTTTTTTTACTTATGTGTTCAATTTAACTGGTTAAGCATTCTTCACGTACATTTGAATAGTCAAGCAGTGTTTGTTTGCATAATTTATGTATGTAAGTGTATCATAATTCTAGTTTGTCTATGCGGGATTCGAATAATAATGTATATATGCAAGTGTTTTGTCTGCGTGTGTATCTAGTAAACCTCATTTATGTTTGGTGGTTGTCCGAATTTTGATTTGGGGTCGATGTTACGTCAACCACGGACGTAGTTGTTAAATATATTTTAGATTCTTTAGTAAAGGCTGGTGGTGTAATATATGAGCCGGATGAGTAACTAGATAGGTGACCGCTTATGAATACAAGGTGCTGTAAGCATATATTTGCTGCTGGTGAAATGAATAACGGATTTGATTTAGAAGTCGGAGAGCCGAGTTTAAATTCTAGGCGGGTTCTTTCTATCCAGTTGCACGTAAATAACCCTGAGAAAATAATGAATCCACCACATCTACCCCTGGTTATGGGTTAATAACTAGTATTTGTATCAGAAAGTTCTTATTGTATCAAAAATTCATACAATCTGAAAATACTTTCCAGTTTGAAATGACCTGAAGATGGTTGATAAGACGTAAGAATAAAATCTGTACTGGGTATTTATTTTGAACTCCATGAGGGGCATAGTAATCGGGAATTTGTCACAAACTAAAGTTAGTAGCTAAATTTATGGCTGCCTCGATAGTATGGTTAACGAGTTTGTGTAGTTGACCGTAAGTATTAAATTCAGTCCTCACTGGTGAATATACGTGCGGTCAAGGACAAAACTAGCCCAGTTCCAAAGAATACCCCGACAATTCTTTTTTGGGTCAATAGGGAAGATGCTGGTTGTATATTAAAATATAGGAAACGGAAAAAAGACAAAAAAAAAAAAACAGATGCTACATCGATTTTAGATAAAATACGAAACTTATGTATGAAAAAACGAACTATATTATAGGTAATAGTAAGCAAAATTCGTATCTAGAAATATATATATATATATATATATATATATATATATATATATATATATATATATATAAAAAGGCTTAAACACTAATATCCATGGTCATAATTTATTCCATTTACGATTCCAATGGAATAAATTATGAATACGGAAATATTAGTGTTTCAGCCTTTTTATTATATCCTTACTCTATCCTAGACATTGAGTTCTACATGGATTCTTCCTCTTGAAATTTTGTTTCTAAAAATATACATGTATGGGTATTTATATATTTTGCATATGTATGTATATTTTCCACTAATATTATCTATCTATCTATCTATCTATCTATCTATATATTTATAAATTCATTATCAAGAAATATATATATATATATATATATATATATATATATATATATATATATATATATTTCATTATCGCATATGTATTTTGGTACAAATGACAAGCAATTTGTACACCAACTTTCATATATATATATATATATATATATATATATATATATATATATAGATAGATAGATATAGGTATGTCTATCTATCTATCTATCTATCTATCTATCTATCTATATATATATATATATGTATGTATGTATAAAATTATTTAGTGATTCACTATTAGAGGTGCGGGCAACAATTGCACCACGTCTATGCATATATATATATATATATATATATATATATATATATATATATATATATGTGTGTGTGTGTGTGTGTGTGTGTATAGACATATAGATATTATAAATATAAAGGCCTATATACTTATATATAGACAGATATATTATATATATATATATATATATATATATATATATATATGCCAAATTTATCATTGGTATTGAAACCTGTTATATAAATATAGAAAATTACACCTGCATACACACACACATATATATATATTGCTGGAAAAACATTGACAAGGATATATTTGTGTGTATATATATATATATATATATATATATATATATATATATATATATATATATATATATATATATATATATATATATATATATATATATATATATATATACTTTAATCTATCAATAGATTCGATATTCAAGCAAATATCTAATAACTCAAAGTTTATAATATATATATATATATATATATATATATATATAAGGAGATTTTTCTGTATATGTTACTTCGTTATATGTGCAGCTGTGTAAGCATAGTGCGCTGCATTATAGAACATATCTGCTTAGCACACACAAACCTGTTTGCATATGCCACCATACCATACGAAATTGCATGGTTCCGTTGGGAGATGCCTCCGGGAAGCAGACGACAATTTCCCGCCAAATATTCTCACGTGAAGGTATTCATAACCCTTTATTTCCGGTACGCGTATCTAGAAGTTTGGCCAATCGAGTAATCAGATGGCGCATCTTTTTCTCAAAGGCATTACGAGATTGCTTTGTTTTACTGTCAGATTTTGCAGTAAAAATGTCTCGGCTGGTGTTTCCCAGCAGATGCCGTTGTTATTTGTACACTGTTCGAGCCAATCAAATACTTCAATCGCATGCAGAAAACGGAATGTCCGTTTAGATTAAAGCGAAGATGGTTTTAGAAACTCTCTATTATTATATTGAATGCTTTTAAACACAAATACCAATTGATTATTTTCAGTGGACGTCAAATAACTGTAAATCTCGTCTCGATTCTTTTTTCATACTGGAGAGTTTGTAGTCTCGTTTTTTTTCCATGGATTTCTAATTTTTATAGATATTTCGTTAGGTCTTAAGTTTCTTTGTAACCCAGTACCATATAGATTAATCTACAGGCTTTGTTCTCATTCTTGATAAATACAGGGTGTAATGGGTAAATTGTTGTCTAAATTATGCAAAAATGAAAATAACGCTGACATTTTATCAGATATATTTACCAAAATTGCAATAAAAGTTCTTGAAATATGAAAGATTATACAATATTTAATTCAATAAAATCGCTACTGGCTTCAACCTCGGCCTACAGGCGACTTGCGATTCTCCTGCATCTCTTCTGGTGGGTCTTTTTGTTTAAGTTGGTGAATGCTGCCATAATTTTTGTATTCAGTTCAGCTTTGGCGTTACAAGGGGTTTTGTTGGACTCTCACTCAACTGCGTTCCGCAAATAATAATCAAGAGTCTTGCATTCTGGGGGGTTAGGTGTCCACATATAAAGGATGATGTGGTCAAAGGAACTGACATGACTTGTTTCTTCTGCTTGTGGGGCATTATGCAGATGCTGTTCCAGCAGACACCCTCTTGACATAGAGCATCACTACCTCTTCAAGGCACTTGATGTCGTCTTCCGTGTTAAGTCTTAGGCCCTCACTAACCAATTCGGGAGTCATTTTCTTATCAGAACGATCAAAGTGAGTTTTCCGACATGCCGTACCTTCGTAATCACAACTAGGCTCATCCAGCTGCAAGGATCTCAGATTGGCTCCCAAATACTATTCAGTGTACGTATTTGAGCTTCCGGAGCGAATGCCAAGCAGTATAGCACACTGTTTTCAAATTTCTGGCGGTGTGAATTGCATCATGGTGTTCTTTATATCAGAGAAGATGCCCAAATGACCCTACTATAACCCGCAATCGACAAAATCAAAAAACAAAGCAATGCGCAGGTGCGAAATTAAACATAAAATGGCGACAATTTAACCATCGCACGGTTTATCTAGTTTAAAGGAAAGTTAGACTGGAGCATGGCATTTTACTATCAACTGCTTGTGGTGTGTAATAGTAATGATAAGATTAGCCGTTTCCTGATAAGGAAATATTCAGCATTCATTGGTTGAATAACCAGTACGACGATTGGTTAAAATTTATAAAATCTTTCTCTTAAAATAAATTATCAGTAGGTTAGTAGTCTCAAGTTTACTAACTTACTCTTTCGTATATTGACGGGACTTCCTTCCTAAACTTTTCCTGTGGAACATCAATGTCTTAATTAAGTCATTGTAGCTATCCATTGTAGTTGTTGCTGCTACTGAAAGTCCTCAAGGGATGTCGTTTCTGTTTTTTGATACAGTTCTTTATCTGTAATTCTCTAGCTCCAGTCCACATTGTTAGAAAACGGATTTCGTTCGTCATGACCAGAAGCTTCCCACACTCAGCCAGTTGTAGCCATTGATCATAGAAAGTGATTTTTATACAGCTGGCAGTTTAGATATTTCTGAAAGGGTTTGGCGCCCTGCATGGCATCGATATGGAAGTCTCGATCTAATGAGGCCATTCAAGAAGATGACACGAAGTTTTTTAGGTTAATTTTACGCTTCCAAAACAAATTAACTGTCTTTTAATTGTCTCGAAGAACTTTTTTTGCTTTCCATCATAGTAGTTGAGTGACTCGCAACGACTTTCCCTAAGTTTTCCGCTGATGTGGACTGAAAAGATATTATTGAATCAATTGCCAGGTCAGCTGCTATAAAACTTGGTTCACTCAGTCGGGAAAGACAATTTTTCTTACCAGTAACTTACATATCTATAAGTTTACTATTCGTCCATATTTCGATTATTGCTGCCACATATGGTCTGGTTTAGTTTGGTTTATTTTGTTTTACGGCATATCAACCTCAATAGGTTATTTAATGTCGACAACATTATTTTTTAGATTTGTATGAATAGAATAAGTATTATTTAGTTTGAATGGTTTCGTTTATTTTGTTTTACAGCATATAAACTGCAATGGGTTATTTAATGCCGACAACATTTTTAGGATAGATTCGTATGGATAGAATATGTATTCTTTGGTTTAGATTGGTTTGGTTTATTTTGTTTTACGGCATATCAACCTCAATGGGTTATTTAATGCCGACAACATTTTTAGGATAGATTCATATGGATAGAATATGGATTCTTTGGTTTAGATTGGTTTGGTTTATTTTGTTTTACGGCATATCAACCTCAATGGGTTATTTAATGCCGACAAAAAAAATTATTGCTGGTAATATTTTGTTTTGTCAAAAATCTGTTTCTAGTAATATATTTCCTTAAAAATTGTATTGCTGGTATTAATTTTTTCCAAAAAAGTGTTGCTGGTAATAGTTAACTCTTTGCCCATAGCTGGGGCCCTAACAGGTGTTACCACGCGGGGTCAGGGTGAACCTGGGAACACCGGCAATTAAGAGGTTGTTCCACGCTTCTCAAAACCTCCTGATCAGATGTCTTGCTGCTGGGCGTAGTTTAATATCTTACCCAGGACGAACATATGGTCTGGTGATTTTGAGATCCTTGTTAAAATCCAAAGAAGAATCTGCAATGGCAACTCATTACAAGAATCCATAGCATAAAAATGAGAAGAACAATGCTTATTATTCCAGTTCTTGCAAAGAGAGTTGGGACATTATTAAATTATTAATAACGAATGTAAATGATTTGACTCTTGTTATGCTTGATTTCGTTTGATGGAATCGATTTCATGTCACTTCAGGTGACTTCATATAAACGGTCAAACTGGAATTTTTATACTGTTTACATTGTTCAGACTATCGTCCTCATGTTGGCATATTTATCACAACGTTTCGGCCGTTGTACACTCCGGCCTTCTTCAGGTGGTTGGAATGTCGAACTGAACCCTTTATTTCGCTCGCTGGGGTAGACTGTTCTAGTTCCACGTGCCATGTGTAATGGATGTCAGTTATCAGTTATCTCCTGTATAAAATTTCCTCTTATTTAAAGTACAAAACAACTACTTTTGTGGAGAATTTAAAAAGTTACCAGGCGTCGAACTGTGGTTTATATATATATATATATATATATATATATATATATATATATATATATATAGAGAGAGAGAGAGAGAGAGAGAGAGAGAGATGATTTATATATATATATATATACATATATATATAGAGAGAGAGAGAGGGAGATTTATATATATATATATACATATACATTATATACATATATATATATATATATATATATATATATGAGGTGTATTTCAGCAGCAAAAATTGTCTCAAGCATTTTGTGTTAAAAATAATATTGAACTGTACATCAATTTTTCATTTTAATTTTAAAATTACAGAATTAGTTGTTTTGTATTATCGGTAAATTTGCCAAAGTTCATATTTTTATCATTTGTTTATATTTATATTTTGTATTTTTTTACATTTTATATTTTCTTATATTTTATATTTTTTCCCGCGGAATTTCGAATTCTTCTACATTCATTTTTTATTATTATTCCAGCGTTCTCACGTTTGATAGGGGACCGTATATTGAAGTGTGTTTGAAAAATAAACATAAAAATATATGTCTATATTTCTGAGATGAGTTATTATGTACACTATTTACATTGTTCCGACTATCGTCCTCATCTTTGTAGCCATCTCAAGAATACATAGCATAGTGGATAAAAACGTTAGTTAGATCCAGTGACAGGACCCAAAGAGTGTGAGTTCAATACCCGGTTAAGGCGGTGGAGAACTTGGAGAGGGGAATTAACAGGAGATAACTGATAACTGACATCCATTACACATGGCACGTGGAACTAGAACAGTCTACCCCAGCGAGCGAAATAAAGGGTTCAGTTCGACATTCCAACCACCTGAAGAAGGCCGGAGTGTACAACGGCCGAAACGTTGTGATAAATACAATGAATCATTCATACAAAAAGTAGATTAGTAAAGTTAATGATATAAAATGGCGAAATCTCTTCGCAAACAAAACTTTAAAGTTGCATTAACCTACGAACCAATCGATGAATGTTATGATCCTTGATTTTAATAACTACATGCTGTATAAGGTCTTTTTTTAATCTGCAAGTACTTTCAACTGTACATACAGTCATCCTCATGCATGGAAATTATTTTTTTTTTTTTAGTAAAATCGAGGTAGCATGAGAGACGAAATATTAAATGCGGATCGAAATATGTTTTTTTAGAAATGTGTTATTGTTAACGGATATGAATTTTTGGAGTGTGCAGTCGCAACGCTAAGGTTGAATTTTTTGTGAAATTTAAGAGAGTACGTTTTTTACTAATATGGTAATTTGATAATTTTTTTGTTGTTGTAGGAGTTTATCAGTCAATGTGGCATGAACTAAATTACTCAATAAATAGAGTACTGTCTCAGCTGTTATCCCGAAAATTTGAACGGCGGATCAATACTTTTAAATGAAATATATGGTGCAGTTCAATCTATATTACAATGAATCATTCATACAAAATGTAGATTAGTAAAGTTAATGATATATAGTATGTATATATATATATATATATATATATATATATATATATATATATACTCCTAATAATCAGGGTTTGTATATAATTAGCAGAATTAACTGAATAAATAAATAAATAATTAAAAAATTGTGTCTTCATTTGAATTTTTCGAATATCTATTTAATGTTATGTAAAATATAAATATACAACTTACTTAAGGTTTAGTGCCTTAGGAATTAAGATAAAATAAAGACAGTTCTGACTTAACAAATTTTTATCCTTGGAAATTGTGGGAATATTCTGAAATTGGTCAACTCATCGGTGTTGACGTTCTTGGTAATTTGAAATCGCTATTTCTTTTGATAGAAATTGCTTTTCTTGACCAGTCATCAGTTATTATTTAGTAAATTGAACAAAATAAAAAATAATTCAAAATAGACATTTAAGCAGACAACTGATTGGCTTCTACGTTTAACATACAAAACAGCCTCTGCAGCTGGGTAAATCGATCGATAAGTAGGTAATTATAGGTTACAAACTGAACAAGCATTAGCAAGTATGTTTTCACTATGTAGATGGGGACGATTTACAATGAAGCTAAGTGATTTACGTGATTAGCACTTCAATCAGGTTACATTTGATTATCATTCATGAAGACAGGCACAGAGAGAGATATAGAAACATATATATATATATACATATATATATATGTGTGTGTGTGTATGTGTGTGTGTGTGTATAGAATATCTCCCATCACTTATTAATAATATTAAACCCTTATTGTCTAAATACTACTTACTATAAATTCCAGTAAAACATGTTGTTTGCATTGTGTAGTATCCAGTAGTAGGAACCCAAGTCCATTTACATCCAAGGAAAGGCTCTGACAATATATAAACACCGACTCCAGACTACTTCCCCTTAAAGAGATACTTTACACCCTCCCCTCGTCACCAATAGAAGCCCCTTATCAAAAACAAGGCGTCTCTTTGAGTAAGACTGCTATCTAAAATGAATTTAAAACCCCAATTCCGGTTCGAAATAGGCTATACACACATGAGGTAATTTTGGATTTTTGCTGTAGTATATATATATATATATATATATATATATATATATATATATATATAGCAAGACTCTTCGGTAGAGAAATTGAGTCCTCTCAGTCATTGTGTGTTTATCTAAGAATAAATACGCTTAAATTCATCTTCAGCCCTGCCGTGCGCCGGGTTTCGACTGGACGTCCATCCACACTGATGAACTGTGATACAACGAAACATTCTGTCTGTGGATGACAATATATATATATATATATATATATATATATATATATATATATATATATATGTATGTATATATATATATATATATATATATATATATATATATATATATATATATATATATATATATATATATATATGAAATATACAGAAAATAGAAAAGAACTCGTTAGGTAAATAATCCAAAGATCTTTAGTTTTTTGTTATTATTTTTAAAAAATAGTGCTCGATACAAAAGTAGTGCATAAATATAATTATTTATTTAAATTTTCATATTTTTAAATAAATAATTATATATATATATATATATATATATATATATATATATATATATATAAATCTATTTACAAAAAAAAAATCCTTGCATTTGTCTCATTAAAGTCATTGAAAGGACTAAAACGTCGGCTACGATACGTTTTCCCTTTGTTTTTATTGACATACACACACGCACGCACCCCACATATGTGTGTGTGTGTGTGTGTGTGCGTGTTTGTGTGCATGTATGCATGTATTTCACCATCAAAAGAAAGAAACATGTACGTGTGTAATTGCATGTATGCTTAAATAAATACAGATACACGTAGAAATAAATACAAATAGACACACACATATTTCTTTCTTTCGTTTTTGATCTGATGAAGCTTAGCAAGGGACAATGGCGTAATCAAGTTTCAATGAAAGGGTTTTCCATTTTGTCATATTCTTCAAACTTTGGATTCTGTACGTTTGTATGTATATATGCATAAATTCGAATGCTGGTCTCAAGAGTCATCTTAGTGACCAACGACGCCGAAACTAGACAGGAGCTATTTACTAGTGTTGCGTGGCGAGGAGGCGGCTCCTCTCTGAGTAAGATGTGGAAAAATCCATAAACACACACACTCTCTCACAGACACACACACATAAAACAACATGTGTGTGTGCGCGCGCGCGTATATGCCTGTGTGTTTGTACAGGGTGTCCCAAAGAATGTACTCACTTTTTGACGTCGTTGTTAGTTTGAATATTCATAAACTCGTATTTAATTTAATTTCATATTTATTTTAAAATTAATCATTGTAAGTCAAGAAACCTTAATATTTATTAAGTTTAACCATTAATCTTGTGTGCAAGTCAATAAACACTGCGTTTATTGTCATTTGAAGAGTACAATTTTATATATATATATGTATATTTTTTAAAAGCCGCTCATTATTTACATTCAGACTAACGTTCTTATCTTTATTATTAGCAAATCAAAAATAATAACAACAAAGATTATGACATTCATTTGAATAATAATAATAATAATAATAATAATAATAATAAATCTGCATAGTGGAAATTCCCACAGAACCTATTTTCATCTACATAAATATATGCGAATGTCAGTGTGTCACTCTTTATCAACTTTACTCCCAGAGGCCATAGCCCAAGATATCATACCATTTTGGAATCAGGCCGACTCCGTGAGCGAATTAAAAAGATCACAGGCCGGAACCGGACCTGCTATCCTGAAATTTTGGATTCCCAAGTTTTCATTACTGCGATTGTCTTCGGCGATTTTTTTACGTAATTCGTTTCGACGAATTTTTTGTACGATAACAATCTCTATAACTTGGAAAGAAATTTGGGAATAATTTAAATTAATTGCGAAACCCAGCTAAAGTCACCCATTAAATATAAGCAAAAAAAAAAAAAAATATTTGTATGTAAAATAAGGACCTACGTACATAAAATTGTTTTTAGACTAAGTGGCGGCAGAAGAATTATCTTTGAATTTTTACAAAGTAACCTTAAATATTTTTTTAAGCATTACGCGTGAAGTCCCTAGGATGCAGGAGGTTGCAGAAGATTTGGAGCGAGAACAGATAGGAGTGATAGAAGAAAGGATGAGGAGAAGGATAGGGGATAGATCAAGATAACTGGAGATGTCGATTGACATAACTTTTGAATAGTTATAGCTCTCAGGGAGACAGTAATTGGGAAGGGTGTTCCACTGGCGAGAGGTGCGAGGTATGAAGCTATTGGAGTAGAAGAGACGGCTAAATTTAAAAGTTTCTACGGTATACGGGTGGGAGCGGGATGCCAGCCTCGTAGGGCGCTTGAATTCATGGAGTCTGGGAACCAGTGAATGCAGCTCATGCAATACAGCGATCAATTCTAAGTGCTTCTGAAGTTTATTGTTGCAAAAAGAAATCTCAGCAAACAGAGGCCCAAATTGCAATCAAATGAGTCAAGGCTGCAGCTAGGAGAGGCAAGTCCAGTGCAAATGAAAACCCAGATCAAACGGCAGCCAGGAGAGCTTCTAATGTTGAGAATATGCAAAAACTCTTGAACAAGCCTAAGGCCTAATCAAGAGACCTTCGTAGGAGCTAGCTTAATTGCAGCCCGATAGGGCGGATTTTAGGCTAGTTTTTCGTATGATTCTTTTATCTTATAGATTTTAACAACTATCGTAATATTTAATAACCTACGTGTGGTACAAAATTAAATACAAGAAAACAAGATAAGGAAGATTACGTTGCGCCAGAATATAATTACTTTCCTTAATAAAAATCGATGTATATATATATATATATATATATATATATATATATATATATATATATATATATATATATATATATATGGAAAGGATAATCCATGTAGAAAATAGATTTTCTAGGTCAAGCGTTTTGATTTTCTGTTGCCTGTTTTTTAAAATATTGTCTGGATAAATTTAAACCATTTTGCAAAATTAAATCATTTATCATTTCGGTCTGATGAGAGGAGTATTAAAAACCTGTCGAAATAACTTATAATTTATAATCAAGTTTTGGAGAATGCGTTGTTTTCATTTTATATATATATATATATATATATATATATATATATATATTACAATGAATCATTCATACAAAAAGTAGATTAGTAAAGGACGGAAATAAACATCATGTCACTCAATCATCAAATGACAAAAATTGGTTTCTGAATCGGAGGATTCACGCATCCTTCCGGTTAATAAATTAATCCTTTGAAAATAAATATTTAACATTTGCCAACCAACGGGTCGCGTTCCCGCCGGCAATAAAAAAAAAACATGCTTCATGGCCCCCTTGAAAAGTATTTACGTAAAGTTTCTAGACAGGCAAAACCGGTAAGATAAAGACGGCAACATACGACAACTTATTCACGAAGCAGCATCAAAGAGATTCCATTCATCCCTTCCTCTCCAAGCTACGTGATACTTACACTTTCTTCCTCACTTTCTTCCTTGTCTCTCTTTTTCAGACATACACGCGAAGAGATCACATTTCTTTTCAGCATAACAAAGAACGACAAACAAGAAACTTTAACTTTATATACTGAAAAAAAAAAATTACTTGTAAAAACACGAAAATAAAAATATTTTATATTTAAAAAAAAACTTTCTCGCGTTTTCTTTGTTGTGAGTTGTGTTCCAATTCGCAACAAAAATGTATATTTATCTCTTATATTGTTCTGTGTATAAATATATGTAAAATCCATGTGCGAGTTAACTTTATTTATTGCGAAAATGTTAAAACATTCATCCGAATGTTATTACAATTGGTAACCTCTTTTTGTTATCTTTGACATAAGACATGTTTTTTTTTTATCTGGGTTCAGCAGCCGACTACTACGATCGCGAGGAACGACGTAATTATTTCTGATACGAAGCAGAGTCCGTCTATCGTCTGTCTTTTTTCTGTTACGTCATCTATTTTTTTTTAATTCATGTCAGATGCTTCCATTTTTTTTTTCTTTTTGCTCTTTATTTTCTTCTTCGCTCTTGTTTTTATATGCCTTATTTCTTCCCGCCTTCGTCCCCGTAATTGAAACATTTTCTTTCAAACCTTCTTCCTTTATTTTGTCATCTCTCTTGCTTTAGTTTCTCTAGTTTTCTTATAGTTACATCGCTTTCCTTGTTTTCGCTTCCCCAGTAATAACCAACCTCAGTTTCTCTTCTTTAAACACTTGTTCAGTTCTCTTTGGAATCTGCTTCGATTTTTCTATTT
This sequence comes from Acanthosepion pharaonis, assembly GCA_903632075.3. Lineage (NCBI taxonomy): Eukaryota > Metazoa > Mollusca > Cephalopoda > Sepiida > Sepiidae > Acanthosepion > Acanthosepion pharaonis. The sequence continues at coordinate 2,084,765 of CAHIKZ030000780.1, read as the reverse complement.
CAGTTCCTTTCTTAATATTCTTTACTTTCGTGTTTGTCGCGTTCCTGCTTGACTGTCTTTCACGTCATATTTAGTTGTTTTTTTTTATTATTCTTTTAAATTGTTTTTTTTTCCTTTTTGCGTTCTTTTTTTCTTGGAGATTTTCTTTTTGTTTAGCTTTTGTTATGTTTTAATGGCGATTCTTTTAGTCACGCAAACTCACTTGGAGACAAAAATGTCACGCGTCGACATTGACAGAAACGAAAAGGGGGTTTTTGCTTCAGAATAAATGCCTTCTTCAAGCTCCAATTCGGATTTTCATTTTTAGTTTTACTTTTTAATTTCCCGCCTTTTCATTTTTTTTATTGCTTAGGCAAAGATATTCTATTTTAATCTGGTTTCCTATAGGCTTTGAAGTGAACGCTCCTGCGTCAGCGCACGAACTGTTTGAGTATTTGACGTACACCGAAAGTGCCATTTTCCATCCTGTGCCTAAGTTTATTATTAATGCATTTTCATACACTTATCTATCTATCTATCTATCTATAACTATAAATATATAGATCTATATATATATTTATACAAGACAAGGTACTGCGAAGTTTTTTATTAATTTTTTCTTGTGTCTGTGTGTGTGTTTTTTTTACATAAAGTGTGTAAAAGCCGTCCGAATGTTCTATAGCGATTGTCCAAGCGTAGCTCAGATGTGGACAAGGCCGAAAGTACGGGGCACCCAGTGAGGGTCGAACTCACTACTCAGTTGTAACTGTTCTAGCGAGACAAGCTTGCTAACCATTACACCACTTCTAGGCGCCCCGTCCGAATGTTCTATATATTCGAGAGCATTCAGTTATTCTATTAACCATTATCAAGAATATTTTATAAAATTTTTAACTTAATATAGAGTTCAATATATGAATATATAGAGTGATGGCAATGTTTTTCTTTTCCAAACACGGTTAGTACATAGTTGATGTTATTGAATGTTTGGAAAATAATAATAATAATAATAATAATAATAAATCCTATAATTCCAGATACACACATATAAACATCTACCCACACAGTTAAAAATTTAAAAAAAAAAAAACTTTGAGAATGGCTAATAGAATAGACGAAAGTGCTTCAATAAAGAAGATTCGAACCGTTTTAACAGACTTTATGTCCAGAAAACAAAAATCACTTATACGAACGCAAGAAAAATTGAATATAAGGCTTAATCGCAGTAACGTATATATGTATATATATATATAGCTGTGCACTCGCATTTGAGGATACCCGTCTAATAGGGCGGCTAGCTAATCCCTATTGCAGACGCTCGCTCAGGCATATTTGTGCTTGTTCAACACCCAAAGAGCCCATCTGTGGTTTATAGTGCAACTATGATGAACAGACCTTAGTTACAGTTTCTGGGAAAGAGCTTGTTATCTAGAATGATCAACAATTTGAACAAGGCCAGCACACTCAAGCCCTCGGTCATGATGACTTGTGACTTCGTGCTAGCACCGCTATCGACGGCCACAAGGTTTCCGTCTACCCAGTTTCACTCACAAGGCTTGGGTAATCCAGTGGTATAGTTTTAAGGCACTTTCCGGAAATGCCGCTGGGATATATATATATATATATATATATATATATATATATATATATATATATATATGTATATAAATAAAAAAGAAAAGAACAGTAAGATATATAATCCGATGTTCTTATAGATATTTTTATTTTTACAAAATAGTGCTCAATGTAAATTTACAGAGCATAATATTATAAATTAATTGATTTAAAATATGGTTTTTTCCGCTACACAGTTCTAACCATGTTTCAAAAATAGAAGCTAAAAGCCCCCAAAATTCGCTTGAGGATGAAATGGAACTAATGCTTTTAATTTAATTGCAAGATTAAATTCGGGGCTTTTAGCTTCTATTTTTGAAACATGGTTAGAACTGTGTATGGAAAAACCAATATATTTAATATATATATATATATATATATATATATATATATATATATATATAGTGAACATAGAAGTCAACACTTAGAGGCGACAATTTGTTTCATGCTAGATGCAAACGTCAAGTCTGACGATTGCATCTGGCATGAAACAGATTTTCGTCTCTAAGTGTTGACTTATATGTTCACTTTTATATATACATACGCTCTATCTCTGATATTGAGCACTTTATCCCATAAATATACCACATCTTTAGACTATATTTCTTCATATATATATATATATATATATATATATATATATATAGACACACGTTTGGCCAACAACTAAGAAGAGGTCTGAAATTAAGTTTGTCATAGATAAATTTAATTAATTCTTAAATTTTCAAATCTTCAAATATATATTACATATGGTACCAGGGTATTGTCCATTCAAACCATGAATTAAATTAGTTATTAAATAGTGATATATATATATATATATATATATATATATATATATATATATATATATATATATATATATATATATATATGTGTGTGTGTGTGTGTGTGTGTGTGTGTGTGTGCGTGTGTGTTGTGTGTGCTTTTTAAGTACCAGTGCCTATACTATGATTCAGTTTCTTCATACGAAAGTTTTGCATTTCGTCCTATGATCAATGTATAGTGTCTGTTTTTCTCCTTTTCTATACTTCTATGCCTGGCATAATATCTCAGGGATTTCAATCATGCAACAACATCTCCCTCGTCGAACCAATGAGGAATTGTTGGAGGATTCTTGAGGAATAGACAATTTTTACCCTTGCCCACACCAGTGAGGATCGGATTGATTACATATGGTCAACCACAGAAGCTCGCTAGCCATTACCTGCAACGTTTAGCCAGCCTTAAAAATAAATCTCTAAGTTTCATTTGCGGCAAATCTATAAATATTGTGCACTAAATCTCTGGTCTCTTTAGATGACGAAATAGTTAACCGAATATCAAAGACTCCTTTGGGAAGCTTAAACATCCCCTGTGGGATGTTCGTGGGGTTCAGTGAAATCAGTGTACATCATTCTCAGCAGACTATGGGTCAGAATAGTGTACACCATACAAGACACAAATCAACCAACTTTTCATAGATGCTGTCTTCGTTCAATATGCGGTTATATATGGTAGGATAAAATCTCTAACCCTGATCTTTTCATCAAATGTGGCAACGGGGGTATTGAATCTTTTCAGATGGGATGGTCATGTCATTAGAATGGGTGATGATCAGATGTCGGAATTCCTTAGGTATAGCCAACTTTTTCATGGTAAGCGTAATGTAGACCATCCTTGATTACGCTTCTTAATTCTCTCAGATGGTTCAGACGATTCTTTTCAAAAATAGTTAGACCTTGGTGGCCGATTTTTCTCCAGTTTGCTCAGTTTTCATCGGCAAGTTCGCATTTAAATTGTACTTGAGTTTGTGCACTTATTGACGATCAAATTAGATATCCAATAGTAACAATATACCGTACTAACTCGATATCTATGCGGAGGCTAATTAGTTGACCGAAATTTATAAAGTTGATCATCACTAAGAAAATATTTTAAATATACTTTGTAAAAGAAATTTAGACGGTTGTCAAATAATGGCTAGAATAAGAAAAAGAATTACAATATTTTCACACAAGTTTCATATAAGATAAAAGGTAGTTTAAAAAGGATTTTAAATTCAAATTTAACGCATGCGCAAACATTTTACAACGAAAGCGGGCGCCATTGAAATATCAAGAATATAGCACATCACAGGATTCGAAGATATGCCGAACATAAAGCGTATTGTGTATTACAGAGAAAAACAGGGCTTAACCTATCGAACCAGCTTGAGTTAATAGATAACAGAGGAGGGTTTAGGCGAAACAATAGGAAGACAGAATTTAATAAGGTCGACAAAGAAGAAGAAGAAGAATTTAACGCTGCTTAAGAAGTTAGATGCAAATGAAAGTGAGCTTCATCGGAAAATGAGCCATATAAAAAAAAAAGCTTATCTAAATTTTGGTAAATAGAGCTTGCAGCAGCATTAGAACTAAGATTGGTATGGTTTCTCTAAATATACTAGAACAGGGAATGCGATATTGATACTTAGAATTATATTAGATAAAGCAAGACAAAGGCAATTCCATATGTTTACACTCTCCTGCGATCCATTTATCATAATATACTGATGTAGAGAGAAAGAAAATAATGCTAAAGATTGAAACAATACATATTTCCAGAAGTATAAACTGAATTTAGTATAATTTAGTATAAACTGAATATAGTATAATTTAATATGATTGAGTATAAACTGAATTTAGTGTCGTAAGTTAACAATCTACAATGGACTGGAAATATTTTAATTTTTATATTTAATAATTTATCTTTAAAAGTTTTATTGAAAATAAAATCTTCCTACCTTAGCATTTCCAAATGGCTCTTATCTGACCTGCTCAGGATCGAATACAATGTTACAGCTTAATGCTTGCTTACCTGCTTTAAAAATCAGCCTTCAAAAGACTATTTTGACTGAGCTGAGCTGGTACACTTAACTATGATACTAGTGAGTAATACACAGCAGCTTCGGTCAGATGGTTGACCAAATAGAATGTTGTTAAAAACCGTTTCCATGAACGGTGGAGTAATGGATAGCGGCTCGGGTTGAGGAATCGGAGAGCCGAGTTCAAATTCCAGTCGAATCCCTTACATTCACTTACGTGATAAATAGGTATGAATTCTCTTCTTCTCCCTCCAACTATGGGTACACAGACCGGGTCCTAGAGCCTTGGGTGACTGCTGGTCTACCGCAGAAAGAAATAGCAACCTACTGCGGGAAAAAAAAATCTGCCTCGTCAGTCATGTATCGAAAGACACATGATCGCCTAAGCAAGTATCACGCATGGAATGTACTGACTATACTGAAACATATATTAAAAAAAAATAAATTGAAATTTAAAATTCTCCATGTTCCTATCAAGGTAAGCTTCACGTTAGTCCGATGATGTCCTGAAGAACGAATCGCATCAGATGAAAACTTTCCCAATTTTGTCATAAATTTCCCTAAAATTAACATAACCTAATATTTGCCTAGATTTTCTATTTCATTGGTCAGACTAACGTGATTTTATACTTTATTGATTTCTGATCAACTTCCTGGTCTGAAAAATGTCTGTAATATACAAGTTAACTAAAATGAAAAACATTACGCCATTTTTTCTTCAATTTAGCCGATGTCCTATTTTTGCATGGAATGAAGTCTACGCTTTGTCAGCCAACTGTCAAGAGGATATGAACGTTATCGAACTGTCCTCCGGCTGCCATAAGAAATGAAAAAAGAATACAATTTGTTGTTATCAACATCAGTACAAACTATGCCTCACGGAAAGAAGAACACACTGTCGTGAAATATCCAGAACGATCTTAGAAATTTCAAAAGACTCCCCACCCCGCAAAAAAAGAAGAAGAAAAAACAAAGAGACGTAAAGGCGAACGAAACAAGAAAGAAAATTCAGGCGTGTTTCAGAACAGATGAGGAACAGGCAAAAAAGAGGATAAAATGGCGGAAAAATGAGAATAAAATGGCTGAAAAATGAGAATAAAATGGCTGAAAATGACAGAATGTGGTAAATAAACAAAAACAAAAAAAAACAATGAAATAAATAATAAAACATGAAACATTTAACAAATAGAAAAGTAGTTAAAACCGGAGTAACATAGTTCCATTTCAATAAAAGTAGACATTCTACCGCTTATGAGGTATAAATGTATAAATAAAGAACACACACACACACATATATATAGGGTGAGGCAGAAATACATCCGACATATACAACACACATTATATTAAGACATTAGTGGCAATGGTGTCTACATCTACATCTAATGTGTATTATCATTACGTAGGAAGTATATGTGGGAGGTATTTCTACTGCAATTCGTCCATGTTAGACATTTTGACGGTCGTTTTCGAGTATAGAATCCAGAGGGTAGCAGTGAATATTTCGGAGACAGTAGGAAAGTGTGGTTCAGGTTCGCAGTGGATATCGCAGCAAAGTAACAGAGCATAGTTCTTCCTTATTCATCTTCGCCTGACAAGTTGGCACTGGTCATTCCGGTAGGATAAACAAAGATGGCCGCCTTTATACACGACGGATACAATGTTCTGCGGCTTCTGAATGGTTAATCTTCTATTGGTAGACTCTAAAGGGAATTAAGTCATTTTGACTAACTCACTAGTTACATGCATGTATACACAAAAAACTGTAACAGTCCATGCATGGAATACTGTTGCCATATATGGTCTGGTGCCCCCGCTGTTTATCTATGTTGACCATGTTTGTCGTAGTTTCTGAATATGGAATCCAGTGAAGTCCATAATGTGTTCAATATCAGAGGTTGGCAGTGAAGATTCAGAGAAAGTAGCGGCTGTGGAGTAATTCTTTAAGTCTTCCATATCAGGTTGGCAGTGAAGATATTTTGGGAGAAAAAAACAAAATGGCTGCCTTTATACACGCCGGATTGAATATTTTGAGCTTTCTGATTGGTTAACCCTTCTATTGGTGGACTATAAAATGAGTCAGCTCATTTTGGCTAGCTCACTAGTACATACTACCCAAAAATTCTAACAATTTAGAGGTTCTTTAGCGCACGGTATATATTACAGGTTGTGTATATAGTTTACTAGTGGCTTAAGACGACTGGGGGAAACTAGTCAGTAACAGTTTCTTAAAAGCAAGTGTTATTTACGGTTATAACTATTAACTAGCTTATTTATACTGCTTGTGTAGCTGGATGAACTTTTTCTCTAAATAGGCTAGGTAAATCTCACTCTGTATTAGGCGCAGATGATCTGAGAACACTACAAACGAAAAAGATATTCAATAAACTAAAAAGCGAGTATAACAAATAATAAAAAAACAGCGGTTTATAGGTAAAATATACACAGGATAGACAGGATAAAAACTCATGCAGAAATTAGAAATTTCATAATATTCAAGCACTGTATAATAAAATTAAAAAATCATATATAAGTAAAATATATCGACCAACACTTTCCCAACAGCATAATACATTAATCTAAATAATATACTCAACAGAAGAGATTTATAAATTCACCTCTACCTGTTACACTGACATATAAAAATTCATTAACATAAAAACACAACAGGAATATAAATACTACCCCACAAACACCTACTACATTCAGTTGTATCTACGAATACCCACAAAACGGTAATTGCCTAAAAAACAACGTAATTTACAAAGCTACCGTAAGTATATCAGAAAAATCTAAGAATAACATCAGGTAACTTAAAACAGAAAAGCTACTCACACAAAATATGATTTAACAAAAGAAAAAGCACTGATTTATCAAATCATATATGGAAAGTAAAAACAGAAGTCAAAAATAAAAATAACATGAACAATACGAAAAAAAGCGATCTTAGCTTTGACTAGAGGAGAAAATAGAAATAATTACGTATGTAGAAGAAAACTAACTATTAAACAAGAGATCTGAAGTTATTCCCAAATGTAAACGAAAGTAGAATTTTTTGTTCGCTACCTACAAATAAATCTCAACCAAAAGAATTATAACCTAATTCCATAACCTAATTCTTATATTTCTATTATAAATATCAAAGTATATAGACAAAATACATGAAAGAAAAATATGCAAAACAAATACATAACATAAATATATCAAATAATATATATATATATATATATGTATGTATGTATGTATGTATGTATGTGTGTGTGTATATGTCTATATAAGGAATCCCAACTCATTACCATTGATATACATACTTATTCTAACCACTCAACCGGCATAAATATGCAACCTTGTGGCCAGGATCGTTAAGTCCGGGATTTGGAAAAGTCCGAGTTTTTCTTCCTCAGCTAATACAGACAAATCTGTATATGTACAGCGTACAGCCCGATAAAGGATGAGGACAGAATATATATATATATATATATATATATATATATATATATATATATATATGTATTCATGAATTATTCACACAAAAACAAATGCAAAAATCCGTTAATGAATTAAATGATTCGGAGGTTTTTCGTCGCATTATTCAAATAATATGCAAAATGGAATTCGTTATGAATGAAATGATTAACCTTTGCATTTGTTTTTGTGTGAATAATTCATGAATTTGTAAATTGATTGCACGTTTATCGTAATATATATATATATATATATATATATATATGCATGATATATATATATATATATATATATATATATATATATATATATATATATATATATATATATATATATATGTATATATATGCGTGATGGAAAATCATCTGTAGCCGAGCGGTTGATAGGGCTATCCGGTGGTATAGGGGCAGAAATGTCGACTTCACCACCCGGTAGACCCAGGATTTACACTTTAAAATGTCTAGTCCAACTTCATATATATATATATATATATATATATATATATATATATATATATATATATGTGTGTGTGTGTGTGTGTGTGTGTGTGTGTGTCTGTGTGTGTGTGTGTGTGCGTGTTTGCACAATAGAAATTGTGTAAACTAAATGTCAAAAATGAGCTCGCAACGTTAATACAGCGGGCAACGCCATGCAACCGGAAGAGAGACGATCATTGACATCGATTATGGCGCCGGCAATTTCCTGTTATCAGTGACAGCATATACTGCTGAACTACGATGGTAAGGCTTTGATCAAGAAGAGTTTTGTAAATTCTATTCGAAAACTGGTGCCATGATGTCATTTGGAAGCTATGAATATAAGACAAGAAGTCGTGTACCACTGAGTGCAAAGATATTCACAGAGGGTGGAACAGTTAGATATTGTTTAAAGAAGGAAAAAGAAGAAGAAGATGAAATGAAGCAAGTATAAGAAAGGGAAATAATAATAATAATAATAATAAGTGATAAATTTCCAGAAACGATTGATCAGTGACAAATATCCAGAAACGATTGATCATCTTGTGTCGGGTTGCACGACATTGGCACCCACTGAATATAAAACCCGCCATGACAGAGTGGGCCAATATCTGCACTGGAAAATCTGAAACTTCTAGGGGAAGAAAACTGAAAGAAACTGGTATGAACACCACCCAGACCCGGTTACGGAGATAGGACCTGTTACAATTCTATGGGACTACACAATACACACTGAGAGAACAATCAAAGCCAACCGCCCAGATATTGTTATTAAAGACCACAAACAAAAAAAGTGCCTTCTTATTGTTATGGCAGTACCTGCTGACTGCAATGTATCTTTGAAGATATTCAAAAAGCTATCAAAATACAAGGACCTTGAAATAGAAATCTCGAAAATGTGGCATATGGGAACATCAACAATCCCTGTTGTAGTTGGAGCCCTAGGATTGGTTGGAAAAGATTCCAGTAGACTAATTGAAGGGATTCCTGGAAGTCCACGTCTGAAAGAGATACAGAAAATTGTTCTGACAAGCACAGCCCACACTTTACGAAGGTCTTTATCTATGTATTTTTTTTTTGTCAGTGGAAAGTATCATGATGCCATCTCTAACCTTAGGTCCCTGAGCGGGACCCGGAAAGAAATGTGTAAACGCCAGAGATCAAAGAAAATAATAATAATAATAATAATAATAATAATAATAATAAAGTAACCGAAGCGAATGGGAAACGTATAGGTGAAAAAGACAGTTAAGTAATATACAGAATAGAGGAAGGAATTGAGGAGGAAAACTTTTTTGAGGAAGAAAATTTAAAAGAAATTAACAAAAAGCAAAAAGAAAATAAGATGAAGAAAAAGAAGAGGATGATGTAAATTTCCATTTCATAAAATACATCTTTTTGGTACATTTTCATGAATTGGTACATATCGTCAGTGATGTTTCTAGTCGATGTTCATTAGGGGTTTCGGTTCTTTCAACATCATACCCCATCTCCGCGCTGACCGAGCCGATACTGATCAGCTATCGACTTGTGTACCTTCCGTTAGGCTACAGCTTTTTCCCATCTTTATAGCTACACATTACGACTCCCCTTGGAAATTTATAGCCCACTCCCAGATAACTTCCGGTTCACCAGGAATGTGCGCTCTTCCATAAAAAAGGAAGCAAACGTACACACAATTTTTATCTGGTCAGAAGCATGGCAGCGTAAGATGTATAAGATTTCTATAAGTCGCCTTTGCACTTCCAGTTTAACTATTTTCATTTATAATATGTCTATATTTTTTCAAAACGGTGGGGACGGCTTAATGCCAATACGAAAAAATCGGTGATCCGAATTTAAATTCCATTCGAGGTTATTCGAAAAAGAAAAAAAAAACTCTGCCTGAATTCTCTTTAAACAGGCATGAATCTATCATTTCCTCTCTCAAGAGTTATAGATGAAGTATTAGAGAAGATTATCCCGCTTAGCTTTGGTAGAGAAACATGTCTTGGGAAAGGAAAATTCTAAATTTAAGCCTCCTGTCAGTACGTCAGGCGCCAGCACATCAAGATAAGATCCATTACTCGCCATGCGTAGCAGACTTCGAAGAAGATCTAAATTCTAAAAAGGACTAGGAAAATGGTTGATATAAAATATTTTTCAAGAATTCTCAGTTCATTTGTCAGTATATAATCAATTGCGTGTGAGATATGGTCAGGTAAATAATATATATATATATATATATAGCCGTTTCCTTACAAGGAAACATTTGGCATTCAATAACCGAGTCGTCTTTCGCTTGAAATTTATAAAATATTTCTCTTATAAAAATTTTTCAGAAAAATAGGTTTTTCAAGTCCAGTGGCTGTTATCGCTCTTTTCAGCACTGATGGGGTGGGATGTTTCCTTCCTAACTATTTATTCAAAGTAGTGTGGAATGTCAACATTCTACACTATTTACATTATTCGGACTATTGTCTTCATCTTTGTTGCCATATTTATCACAACGTTTCGGTCGTTGCAAGCTCCGGCGTTCTTCAGGTGGTTGAAAGGTCGAACTGAACCCTTTATTTCGCTAACTGGGGTAGACTGTTCTAGTTCCACGTGCCAAGTCTAATGGATGTCAGTTATCAGTTATCTCCTTTTAATTTCGCTCTCCAAGTTCTCCACTGCCTTTACCAGGTATTGATCTTTGGGTCCTGTCACTGGATTTAACCAACGCTAACCACTGTTCTATGTGTTCTTAAGGACATTCTAATTGTCATTATTTTCTCTTCGAGTTATATGTGCCATCCATTTTAGTTGTTGCTGCTGTTGGTAGTCCTCAAGTGATTTGGTTCCTGTTATTTGGCACAGTTCTTTGTTTATAAATCTGCGGGATCAGTCTACAATGTTCAAAGAAAGGTCTTTGCGAAGACCCTCAGGCTTCATTCACTCAAAGACTTTTTAAGAATTGAGCTTAGAAAACGTTTGCATGCAGTAGACAGTTTAGATATTTTTGAACAGATATTGCGCCATACATGACGTCTGTATGAACATCTCAATCTGATGAGGCTATTTAAGAACATGATTAAAGGTTTAAGGTTGATGATTTGGTTTTGTGACAATTTGCTCTGTTGGGCGAAACTGTATCTGGTGCAGTCTATTCTATGTTCATTTTCCTTTTCTCTTACAGTAAATTTGTTATAAGTGACCCGAGATATTTGAAGCGTTCAGTATTTAATAATTCCCCATCCTGAATTCATGGTAGATGACATCACTGCTTTCATTCCAACTTCAGATCATAGACAGCCGTCAATATTAACCGGTAGTCAGGTATATGTTTGAATTAATATCTGAAAGTTTGAACAAAATCTATTAAGACGCGTACAATAATAGAGGAAATGACAACTTGATAAGGATAGCGGTGTTAGATGTGCCCTGTGCCATTAACTCGAAGAAATTAGAGTAACAATTTCATGTTCGCTTGCGAATTCTGGGGCGAATCAATTAAAGTGACGTTATACCAAGAAACACGCAAAATTCCATTAAATAATTTCAGTAAATATTCAAAAGAAATCAAAGAATTCAAATAATTTAAATAATGTTTGGAAATTATAAATTTAATAAAATAATACATGGAAGTTATTTAAATAATTTCTCGAAAATGATTAAGAAAAAAAATAGAGTAAAAATAGGCTTAAAAATAAAATAAAACCCAAAAATATATACAAAAAAAAACTCGGCTCGGGGTTGTGTAATTGTAATCAAACTGGTTTGATTGATACTAAGTAGTGAGTTCGATCCGCACTTGGTGTCTCACTAAAAATCCAATACTAAATAAACCAACAAGGGTTTACATGTAAAATCAACCAACTAAGTAGTAAACAAGAAATTTAATTTTTGGAAATGCTTAAAGAAAGGACATCTTTCCTAATAAAAAAATTACAAGGCCCCTCGTTGTGGACCACTTGTCAGTGAGATTAGCCAGGCTGCCCATTAATTCTGAGTAGTGAATTCTGCCATCCCCATGTAAAATTTGAAAAGTCAAATAACCCACCAACAGATGGCATGTACAACTATTAAGTTTAATTTCTAGAAGGGATGGAAAAAAAAAAAAAAAGAAACTCAAAGCAATATAATTAAATTTCGAGATTATCGACAAAACACAAATAAAGGTCTGTAATATTATCGGTCCTGACCAGGGCAGCTAAACTTCAATCACTTTGCCACGTCCATGACCTGTCTTTCCTCTGCCTTTTCTATTAATATTTTCATAGCAATTGTTTTCCTCCTTGGTATTTCGACCGTATGAATTTAAACGTAATACTATAATCGGTAACTAGGTCTAATCGTTTTACTGTTGAATTAGTTACATATAATGGTAAGTTCTATTCTAATGGTTTCATTTCTAGCACTTCCGCCTGCGGAACTCTTTTCCGGTTTTTGGATTCCCTGCCACCCACAATCTTCAAAATTTAAATGTAGCGTCAGTTGACGTTTTCTATTTTTCTGCAACCTGTTCTTTTATTGTCCTTTCTCCTCACTTGTTTTCTCAATATCAGTTACTTCCTGTAATCCCCCGCGTCATAGTGGCATTATCATATTGCTTGGGGAAAATGATAAAAAAAAATTAAGAAATTCATAGAAAATTTAAAAAAAAAAAATGAAAGACAATAAATTTAATAAAACAATTTTTAGAAATAATAAACAATAAAAGAATTTAAAAATTCCTACACAACTTTCTTTGTTGTATTAAATCAATGAATGTAACACTGAGGTTTTTCTGTGATAAATTTATAAAGAAATATTTGATCATCTGAGATGTCGATCAAATTTATTATAACGTTCAAGGCAGATTCCTAAATCAATAGAAGTCTGCCCAACTTCCTTAAAATGGAAAACGGCTGTTCAACTATCGTCAAGCCGTTCTTTTGCGTTTACATCAGGCTGACTGAAATATTCCGCATCCTGCTTGAGTGGAATGGGTGAAAGTTATTTTTAGAATTTCTGGTAAAACAACGCCACAGCACTTGACCTTTCTTCTGACAGGCAAAAGTCCTTCGCTCAAAGATGAACATTTTGAAGGAGCACAAATGAAGTTTCACTTCGGAGCAGAAATGTGGTTTTGAAGAACTTATTCACTCAGAACATTGAAAAATATAGAAAACGATGTACCTGTTTTTACATTCGTTTATATAGGGTGGAGTAATGACTTTGCGGCTGGGATTGCGAAATCGGAGAGTCGGGTTCGAATTTAAGTTGAATTTATTAGATTTATTTATGTGCAAGAGATGGATTCATACCTTCCATAAATCCATCTCCGCCCAGCTATGGGTAAATAGCGAGACAGACTGGGTTCTATAGGGTGGAAACTTATCTAGAAGAAATAAAACTCTGAATTTAAAAGCTGCTGAGGTTCGTTTGGGGACCTTGTGGCATACTGTGCGCTAGTTCTTTGTATTTCGCGCTTCCGAAAAGTTTGGTTGGTTTTTCATCTGACTTTTAGGAAGAGCCGAATATGAAATTTTATTGCTTTTTTTTTTTCAAAGAACACCTGAGCGGAAGCCTTGACGTTAAAGTCTGCACGCATCAGAGTTTTACATACTCTATTTAAAAGAAATATTTACCCGTTGGTGTTCATAGGTGCTTGGTGAAAAGTTTGCAATGACCAAACTGTTGCAGTTGACACGATTTGCTTGTGGGTAATATATCCTGGTAGTGGCGGTAGAAATGTTGATCACAAAGCATATTCCAGACACACATATCAACCTACGAAATTAAGAGAATTAATCTCGGACAAATTTCAACTCTGGCCATTACTCTGCCACTTGGACTAGGTTAAAAGGCTGGTTTTCCAGAATCAGGTCAGAGAAGATAACCATCAGTTTGGTGACCATAGATCAATTTTGGATGGACTCTCCAACCACGCCCATCATATAGACTGCATTTGGCACTTTTAGATTTTCTTATGCTTCAGCCAATACAAAATGGACTACGAAGACATTTTCCTAATAAACTGCGTTTTTATCTCTGGTGTGAAAAAGTGGGTTGCCTTATTAACCTAATAAGCGTTAAGAGATCAGCATAAAAGCTTTTGTTCATCACAAGTGAAAATTCATAACCACTAACTGTGTAATTTTTAATAATGAATATAGTTGTTTTTTTATAATTTGTTTTCAATTACCTGAAGCCTATCTCACACGTTTATATACAATGGGTATCAAAAAAATACTTTTACAAACTTTGTGGTCGGGTTCCATACACCAAAACAAGGACAAAAGTCCATATAAACATATGTCCGTAAATCATTCCTTTATAAGTTATTAATTTTAAAGAAAGTTTACGGTAGATGGCGCTGTGTTTCACGTAGACTAGGTTATATTTGTCATTCGTGTACATTTGTGGCTAGTCTGTCTTCAACGTTTAACGTATATTGCATTGAGTTAACTGAGAAATGTTGCGTATAACAATGGTAGGATATTCATATCTCGAGCAAACAGATATGATTTTTAAATACGGCCTAGCGAATAGTAATGGGCGCGAGGCTGCATGGCTGTATCAGTTTGCGTTTCCAGAACGACGGCAGCTGAATCATCCAACATTTGCTGTTGTTTATCGTCGCATCGCTGAGACAGAATGCGTGGCACCACAAAATGTGATAATAAGCATTTTGGGATTGTATTGTATTTTGGATTCTACATTTAACTAAATAAATAAAAACGAAGTCTATATATATATATATATATATATATATATATATATATATATATATATAAGATGAGAATGAATAGAATATAGTTCCAACTTGAGAATAATATTACAATTTAAAATTTTCGCTCAATTTAAAATAAGAGCAATAAATTCACACAATAATAAAAACAATAAACCAATTTCATTATCTGAATCGTAATACAGGTTCCAAGGAGAATATAGTTAAGGATACTGACCAATGTAATTGCCAAACAACTGTTTAACTAAATCTTTTGTATATCTTTTTTCCTTCTTTACAGTGGAAAATCCGACGGTTGAAAAGTTCTATATTGTTAGTACTAAGAATTCTTTTAAGACTAGGTCGTATATTGTCGTATATTGTCATTTACTAATAATGCTTATAGAAATAATACATAACTTTCTAAATATTTTTGGAGTTTGAAAGATGATAATAAATCTCTCAAGGTCAAATGGAAAGTTTTTTCAAATGGCAAGGACATATAGATCCTTATATGAATCCTGTTTTCTGTGTTTACATGAAAAAAATCAAACTATCACGTTCTTTGATGAGAATACTTTATTAACCTAAAGAGCTGAGTTAACGGTAAATTGTAAACACAGTCTACCTTTTGCCTTACATTTCCGTTAGATTTGGAATTTGACAATGCTTTTTCTTAGATTTTAGTTGTACTGTGCTGCACCATATATGGCTTATATTTCTGTCGATATTAATTTAAATTTAATATAATTTTGTATTAATCTCCCGGTAGTGTTTGTAACATCTTGTACGGATGTATTCTAGTTGGTTGGTATTTTAATAGTTTGCATTGATTGGTTATTGTTATTAACACCTTATATAAAGAATCTTTAGTTAACAGTTGCATATTAATTTAAGTAAATCTATAGATTTAAATTATTAACTGGTTTTTTAAAGAAGCAATTTATTTATTCATATATGTTTTTATGTAGGAAAGTCACAAAGTATATAACTGGTATAGCATTTTGTTAGATTACCACTTAATCTTTCTGAATGACATCGTCTAAATGTAAAATATGCATCCATTCACATCCGCTCTTGTTTAACGTCTGTTGCTGTCACCGATTTCAAACCTACGTGTCATGACCCATTTATGAAAAATATTTTCTTAATTTTTGCTTCTTCCCTTAGCTTAAATTTAACCTAGGTCATATTTGATTGGTTGATTTAAGCAAAGCCCACAAACATTATATCCACTCACCTCTTTTCTTTTTTTCAAAAAGGAGGCTGTATTTTGCATTTAAATCTGTCTAAATCATTCCCTCGCCAGTAATTTATAATCGCCTGATTAGATGTGTATGCACATCGAAACACGACTGTAATTATGTAACGATTTTGACGTTTTCGATGTAATATACTAAAATACTATATATATATATATATATATATATATATATATATATATATATATATATATATATATAGAGAGAGAGAGAGAGAGAGTATGTATTTTAATATATTTTCTGTTTACACGTTTTTATGGATACAATTATCAGAGTAAATGCTCTGTTCTTTAATTAAACAGTATTAATTACATTGACCGGTCTGAATGTTCGAGAAGGATGGAACATATGCATCCTCCGACAGAAATCGAATCTATATCCTACGCGGAATTGTTATTTAGCTTGACTCGCTTTGACCGTTCAATGACCGAGGGCTTCCGGTTTAGCAAAGCTCGATTTACGGCTTTTAAACACACAGCTTAGCCGATTTTTCTCGATCATATATATCTGTTCTGAAATTCTAGCCTAATGCAAACAATGGGAACAATTTATATGAAATGGATTAAATCAGACGAATATTTTAATATATTTTCTGTTTATACATTTTTATCATGAATACACTAATTTCAGTAAATGCTCGTTTTTTTAAATAAACATTATTAATTACATTGACCGGCCTGAATGTTCCAGAAATTCCGTACAAAATATGCGTCCTGCGACAGGAATCGAATCTGTATCCTAAACGAAACCATCATTTAAACAGTATGTATATATAACAACAGTACGTACACACACACACACACACACACACACACACACACACACACATACACACATATATATATATATATATATATATATATATATAAATTATTTTGCATTGGGACTGTTTTATGTAACGGTTAAATACATAAACTAATGTTATTTAAAACATATAACATAAATCAATATATATATATATATATATATATATATATATATATATATATTCATTGAGGTATTGTGATATGCAATATTGTTCTAACCTAGGCAGGTTTGCTGAATGAGGAATAACCAAAACGGAGGTTGCTAATCTTTATAACATCAACAAAATACAATGCTCGCCAGCTGCGTGATGAAGTGGGTAAACCACTGTTTAACCCATAGTTAAGGGGAGAAAAGCTGAATTCGTTCCTTTCCCAACGTTCTTTGCGCGTAAGATAATATAACGATCCCGTCTGGAAATGAAACACTTCTTTACAATTGTTAATTCCGAGAGGTTCTCCATTGCAGTACCCTCACATCCATCCAGTCTTGCAGCACCGGGTACTTCCAAACGGCCAGCACTCAAGGTATTGACCAGGCACCCTATTATTTAACTTCGGTGATCGTGCGAGAACGTGTATTTCAACTTAATATGGCCGTAAGTCTAGTGTATTTGAAATTTTTTTTTACTATGTGTTTACTTTTAACTCGGCCGTGTTTTTTGATCATATTTAATCGAGCACCGTATTGAGCTATCTAGTCTATCAATTATTTAATCGACAAAGTATTGTTTTCCAGAAAAAAAAAATGATCCGAAAATTTGTCTATCCGGCAATTCCCTCACGATGTCATCTAGAATCTGAACGAAATTTTAGCCTCGATACACGGGACTAAAATAGGTAATTCGACTCTTTAGCAGATACAAAATCATCTATTTACAAAATACAATGATTTTTAGATTTTCACGAATGCAATCAATAAAATGATTTCAATTTCTGTCTCTGTAAAGGCAAAAAAAAAAAAAGAAAAAAAAGAAGAAAAACGTTAAACAAAATCATAAGGAGTTTCGATCCTGAAACAACGTCTTTACCTGAAGAGACAAAACTTTACCCTTGTGAAAAAAAAAAAAAAAACAACAAAAAATAAACAAAACCTAATAGTTTTCGAGACATTCACCAGCTCATTGTTCTTCAGATTCAGAAATAATCAATTTTTTTTCCACGAGAGAGTGATTTTCGAAGCGTATGACGTCATCAACTGAGAGCTGAGCAGATGGAATCAACAGTCATTTACAAATTAGATATATTGATTTTAGACTTTTGATAGATGTAAAAATTTCATAATTAAATACACATGAACATGTATTTCTATGTTTAAGCGTGATGACCCGCGAGAACATCATTAAAAACAAGAGAGAGTGCGTGTCGTCACAATCCAAATATATACTCATCAATGTATGTATACATATATAAATAACTCTCCCTTTCTCTCTATGTAATCACTTTCTTTCTTTCTCTGTCTTTCTGTCTGTCTCTCTGTCTGACCCTCTCTATCTATCTGTCCCTGTCTCTCTCTCTCGTTCTTTTTATATATATATATATATATATATACATATATATATATATACTGTCTCGTTTCGAAAAAACTCTGTTTCTAATCAAATCAATCTCGAGGGAAAAAGGTTTTAAAAAAGAAAGAGCTACAAACATGAACTTCTGCCGAAAAAAATATGCAGGTCTGATATATATATATATATATATATATATATATATATATATATATGACGGACTTTATCAAAGCAAATGACGAAACGTCAGAGAACGAAACTCGTTGTCTAAGAATAGTTTTTCCTCTTGTCTTTCCTTTTTGTTTCTTAACAGATACACTGTTTGAGAATAATTCAGTTTTACTTCTCCTAGACTAATCACCAACCAAGGTTATTGAACACAGTCTATATATATATATATATATAATTATATATAACAGTATATATATATATATATATATATATATATATACGCAGAGAGAGAGACAGACAGAGACAGAGAATTGATATGGAGAACCTCATTTAAATGAATGCTGTTGTTTCAATCATGCCGACTTCGAAGTTTCGTGAGCGATTTGTAGTAATGCCTTCACTTTTCATGGATGGTGTCTTCTCTGCTGCTACTTCTCAATTTTTTCGTATTTATGGTGTAATTTGGTATCTTTATGCGAATGTGTGATTGTTTTTAACTTAATCGGTGTTATCGCCTTTTATTTTTAGCGTTTTTGCTGTTTGCCAAATGGTGTAGAGTTTCTTGGTGATTGTTTGCTTTACATTAAGCTAACCGCTTTTTCACCCCTCTCGCTCAATTGCTTCATGTAGGATTGGCCTCTTTTTACTGTATTGAGCTGGCCTCTTTTTACCGTGTCAATGTATATGTCCGCTTAATTTTTCCTCTGTCGTACTTACACCACTTAAAAAACAGCAACAACTCTAAAGACATAAACAGATAACAATTTAAGAACAATCAATTTTGGCAGATTTGTACCAGTTAAAAGAAACGACATCACTTCCAACAACTAAAATGGATATCACATGTAACTCGAAAAGAAAATGATGACAATTAGAATGTTGATGTTTCACACTACTTCAGACAAATGGTTAAGAAGGAAGCCCCCATAAATACTGGAAAGAGCTATAACAACTATTGGACTTGAGAAACTTATTTTCCTGAAAAATTGTTTTTAGGGAAAGGTTTTATAAATTTAAAATGCCGGACTTTTTCCTCATAGGGAAATTACTAATATTATTATTAAAATTACTACTCCCTATTCTGGGGCACCTCGGCGTGGCTTGTCTTGCTTGGTCAGTTACTACTGAAAAGTGAGTTCGATCCTCACTGGATGCCCTATGCTTTCGGCCTTGTGCCACATCTAAACTTCGCTTAGAACATCTTTACTAATCCATATTCTGTCATCTTTTTACACAATGTCATTAGCTAGGTTTTTTTCTCTGTCATTCTAGCCTCATGTTTCTTCTTAATTGATGCGGAAATTGTTCTGCATTTACTGCCACAGAGTTGAAGTTTTACATATCACATTCTTAAAATAAATTAAAACAGCATATTCCGAAAATGTTGCATATTTGCAATATTAGAATCATTAGACATGATCAAATTTGGAGAAATTATTCATAATAAAAATTGTCTATCTGTCAAGTTTCCAAGTACTGCTAAAAGCGATCGATTTGAGTTAAATTATCTAAAACTAAACGCTTCTACTAGCATCTAATGGAGAGTAGCAGAACGAACTTTTTAGGCAATCAAATATATGTGTACAGTTCGTCTGTTTTAAGCTTCCTTGACGTGCTCCCTTATTCGTCCATCAGTCAATATTCATTTGTACATTGATAGATACATTATGCCTGTTGACAGAAAAAGAAAATGTTCACAAAGAAATACTAAGTAATAAAAATACGCATTTAGGAAATTCTCGAGTCATGATCCCACTATATTGAGATATTTATGAAATAGCCTCCAGTATCTAGTCTGTCGGTTTCAAAGGTTCCATTTAACAATAAGTGTATTTGTCTTCTACCACTTAATATTTTTTGTTGGCTGTATTATTACGTATAACAGTTTAGGCGGATGGACAAGGAAAGGCAAGCGTTTAGGTGATAATTATTTTCGAACTTCATTTGATGACTGATATTTGAGATCTTAAATCACTGACTACTGGGAAGGCTGATATTTGCCGCTTTTACTTGAATGGGAAATTGTATATTTAGAAAAAAAATCAACCGGTGCATTACATTATTTCTTTTGAATAAAGGGGGAAAAAATGAAACAAAATAAGGAAATGGCAAATGCGCATGCGCAGTCAGTAAAGTGAGAAAGACTGACATCCACTTTGAATGTATTCGTCTGCTCCCTGGATAGTGACTGTCGTTTTGACTGAGCAAATCACGGAGTTTTTATTTATTTATTTTTTTTTTTAACTACATCATATATTTGAAATAAAATGAAAAAATTCTTGTATGAAAATATTATATATACTTTGAACTCTCAGGAAATCGCATTCTTTTATTTAGTTAATGAGAGTTTTTAAGTTGTTGTGCACTGTCTACTCAAGGAACTGTTGTTTATTACTAATCACAAGTCTGGGATAATCATGCCTATGAGAAAACAAGTTTGCTGGTTCTAATAATATTTTATAGATAACATATTTTTGCAATGTTTACTAAACGTGTAACAAAATAATCATACAAAGGAGAAAATTATTTGAAAACTAATAAGCGTACTTAATCAAATTACCAAAGTGTAGGGCAAGAGTATTGAAGCACGCATGCGCGCACACACACATACACAAACATATACATATGGGAAAACAATATATAAAATTCTATATATCAAAAACAATAATCTTGATTGAAAAATATGCTACTGTATTTTGATTTAGAAAGTGTTTCTCTAATTCAAAGAAAAAGCAATTTACTTAAACGAAAATCTATAGAAATTGCTTTAATCGCTAGATCATCCAATGTAAATTTACGTCTAGGTACTTACAAAATTTCACATTTATTGTCAGATATTCTGTTATCACAATATGGAATATTTAATAACAAAGGTGATGGAAACACAGAAGAAAACGAAAAGAATCTAAATGGAATTTAAATTTAAAATTCACAGCGTCTCCACTCCTTCGGGCACATATATAAGGACGTCAAAGTAAATATCACTTTAGTCCGATGAAGTCCTAGAGGACGAAACGCCTCACACAAAAAACGTTTCCCGATTTGTAATAATTTTCCCTAACATGAACATTATATATATATATATATATATATATATATATATATATATATATATATATATATATATATGTGTGTGTGTGTGTGTTGTGTGTGTGTGCGTGTAAGTTTTCATATATATATATGAAGAAATATAGTTTTAAGGTGTGCTATATTTATGGGATAAAGTGCTCAATATCAGAGAAAGAGCGTATGTAAATATAAAAGTGAACATTACGTCAACACTCAGAGGCGATAGTGTGTGTGTGTGTGTGTGTGTGTGTGTGTGTGTGTGTGTGTGTGTGTGTGTGTGTGTGTGTGTGCTTGCGTGCGGGCGTGTGTGTATACACACAAAAGACGAAGAAATACTATTCTTAGCTGACGCGTTTTGTCCTCAGACAGACTTTATCAAAGCAAATGATGAAACGTCAAAGAACGAAACGCGTCGGCTAAGAATAGTTTTTCTTCTTGTCTTTTTATCCATTTTGTTTCTTCACCGATACACTATTTGAGATTAATTCAGTTTTCCTTCTCCTAGACTAGTCACCAACCAAGGCTATATGTCCTTCCATTTATCCATAGATTGGGGAGACGTAAGCGATTGTAATGAACCCGACTGGAATTCGAAATCAGCTCTCCGATCCCTCAATCTAAGCTTCAATCCATTACTCCACCAGGAATAAAGAAAAAGAGGAAACTTATCTCAGCTGACGCGTTTCCATCCTCTGATGGACTTTATCAAGACAAATGTAAAGATTTTATTTTGCAACTAGTAATTAGAAACAAAAATAACGATCTTTTATTTTTTCAAAATATTCAAATTCAAGAAACTTTGATAAATATTCATCGAGCTATTTGAAAATTTAAGTAAATTATGGAGGGTAAGGTAATTTATTGTCTATTAAAAAACAATTAAATAAATTATGTTGTTGAAGTTCAACAATGATGTACTTGTTGAATTCTAACAACATCAAAATAATTACAACCACATCCCAAACTATGATGGCTATGAACAGAACAAAAACACGCATAACAATAATAATTCTGAGGCAGATACGTATAAAATAAATGTCACAGCTGCTCTTCACAATGCATTGGGGAAACTTGCAGAAATTTAAAAAAGAATTCTTTTATGAACACAAAAAGGATCTCATACACAACTATTTATAAACTTGTTATATAGAAATAAAGTGTTGCTTCCGACACTTAAATTTGAACACAGATCGCCAGTGAGCAAAGGCAGGCGATTCCATTATTGAATTAAGTAGACCACGTGACGACAGAGAAAACGCATATATGTAGGAAGTCGCTGATGAATAACGATCGCTATTTCTAGTCTATCCTCTATATTATTTCTCTATTCGGATCATTATACAAATTACTGTTCGGGTGAGTATTATCGAGCAAGTACTATTAGTGCGAGTGCTATTCGAAGGCGTCTGACGCTAGTATTGTTCGACGGCGTTACTATAGTTGTATCTGCGATTGCAAAGTCTCTACTACAACCAGCATTACGAAACTGACAATGCGTATTCGTTGACATCACAAAACAACTGGATTAGTCATGCAGTGAAATAAATTCAACCACAATTAAAGAATGCCACACTTATTAAAAGAGAAGGTAACTTATTTAGGCGGGAAATTAGGGAGAGTGCCATTATCAAATATTATCAAAATATAACTCTGTGACCAGGATTTTTCACGTATCTCCGTTCCTGGAAGAATTACACTGTTCCCAAACCAAAATACATTACTATACAAATATTAAAAAATTAAAAGATAATTCATAACCTAGTTTTACTTAAAATATATAATACATAAATTAATCCCAAACTAAAATAATAGAAAAATTAAATCCATTATAAAACGTTCAACAACAACATTTATTCACTTTTGTTTATTGGATATTAAATTACGTTACATAACATCCTCCAAAATTTCCTTTACTAGACGTTTCTTGAATTTAAATATATTGAAAAGGTAAAAAATATTTTTTATTTTTGTTTATGTTGTAATCTAGGGGAAGTTATTGAAATAATCACAAGAAGGTTGGTAATGAACGATAACACTTAAGACAAGAGCAGCACATAAGTTTCGCCGGCGGCGCGTAGAAGAAGTATCGAACTGCTAGTAGCGAGACAAGGTCCAACTGCAGGAAATCTACCAACCGACCCACGCGCTCGGATGTGGCACAAGGCTGAAATTAATGTGGGGTATGTGAGCCCGTAGGCTCGGCTAAAAATTCCCCGTAGTTCCCGTTTAAAATGGGGTTGGGTAGCTGTTTCCCGAGACGAGACTCAGCTCTTCGACATAACTTCGTCTGGGGACCGTCTCTGCCCGGAGGCAGAGAGTTTAGCCAGCACAGCTAGAGACGAATCTGCAACAGCAAACCAACATACAGTATTTACTACTGTATTTATGTGAATGGGGACATACCCATTATCATCCGTATGCTACAGCAGTTTATAATCACTGTTGCAAAATATAATCCTTACATTGATAAAGTCCACCAAATACGAAACGAGATTGCTAAGAAAAGTTTTTTTTTTGTCTTTATTCATATCTGAAATTTTATATATATATATATATATATATATATATATATAAAGACAAAGTTTATATTAATGACTCCACCAATGCCTTACCATAAGATTACTAGAATTGTATGCAGCACAAGTAAACTGCAATTATCTTGACAGGTTCTTTTTGTTGGATGAAGACTGTCCGATGCTGAGAGTCCAAATCTTGTCGCGCAGGCTGTTACTAACTATAAACTATCGCGCAGGTGCCATCTGGCTTTCAGAGGGCGGGAGGAAGCACCTCATCGTGACCTGATTGGTAGCCGCCTTCATGCTTACGATGACTGAGCAGCCATCACACACACACACACACACATATATATGTATATATATGTGTGTGTGTGTGTAAAAATTTAA
>CAHIKZ030000780.1:2025000-2055000 GCA_903632075.3 Acanthosepion pharaonis | reverse complement strand
ATATAGATAAATATAATTTATTACACAGTAGTTATAATCTAACGAGCCTTCCATCTATTTAATATTTCCTTGTTGGTGGGGCCGAGAATAGATTGAATGCATCTTCTGTAGAAGAGTAAACCCCTTCCAAAATAGGTGAGATTCTAGCGGGCTTATGGACATATGACACAGGTTCTCGCACGATCCCCGAAGTTAAGCAACGTCGAGTCTGATCGTTACCTAGATGAGTGACCGCTTGAAAATATCAGGTGCTGTAAGGTTTGATGTGCTGGTTAGGTAATGGATAACGGTTCGGAAATTTATCTCTATTGGTTGCTTGATTTGTTTTGTAAAGTTTATCAAACTTTTGCCCCTCATTTAAAGCAATAACTATTTTAAATCGTAAGAATTGTTTGGAGATTCAACCGCACAAGCTCGCTACCCAATACCCCAATATCGAGGCAGCCATAAAATTAGTTACTGGCCTTAGTTTGTAACAAATCCACAAATACTGTGCCCTTATTGGAGATCAAAATAAGTACCGACTTTTTTACGGCTTAAACTTTTCAGGTTATCTAAAGCTAGAAAATATTTTCAGACTGAAAATCTTTGACATAATAATGATATACTAATACAAGCCCTACTAAATAGCATATAACAGGGGGTAAGTCGGTTCATGCCTTTCGATAGGCTATTTCTGCTTAAGTGAATATAACGAACTAGCCTGGAATTGGAACTCGGCTCTCCGATTTAAAATTCAGAACCGATATACATTGCATCACCTGCACATACAAAATGACAGCACCTGAACAGATTCGACGTTGCTTAACTTCGAGGATCGTACGAGAACCGGTGTTTCAACGTGATATGGTCGTAATTTCGTTGGAAAAGGTTCACTTTGCCCAGTAAATGGACTTGAAATTGCCGTATTTTTTTGTGTGCTGATGGCGATGATATATAGATGCTAACGTGTAGAGTAATATTGTATAGCAATCTTCAGAGCAACCTAACGATTTCTTTAAGATATACTTCTTCTTCGTCTTTATGCCGTGCACCTTCAGGACGTTGGTGATAATGGCTCTCCGCCATTTCCTGTCCTTTGTAGCGCTTAAGAAAAGTTCTCTTTGTGTTATCTCTCCTAAACTTTTTTTTTTCTGCCACCCATTTCCACAAGCTCGCTGGGTATGTTATGCATTGTTTTCCTCTGTACACCTTGCCTGCAATCCGTTCTGGGAGTATCAGATTTTCCAAGCCCTTTTCCTCATTATGTACTCTAGGAATTGCAACTATATGTTATTGATGTTAAGGATAAGTATCCTTTTTGTTGCCATTGTCTCGAGAACTTCGTCGTTGTTGTTCGATCAATGGCATTCTCAGCATCCTTTTGTAGAGCCACATTTCTGTTGCTTAAAGTCTCTTCTTCATCTGTGAGGCGATTTTCCGGCATTAACTGACATAGAGAAAGAGTGATATTACGTAACATTCCAATCATTTTTGTCTTTCAATAAATGTTCTGTTTCTCATTGTACCATTCCCCATGTTTGTGTCTGTCACCGACGACTCTATATCAATTCTTCATCATTAAAATCCTTCTGCTATTGAAAACACTCACATTTACTGAGTAAATCTTCTTTTCTTTCTGACAAAATTGCGTTTGAGTTGTATTATTTTTTGACTCTTGTTATCGAGAATTACGTTCATCTGCTTCTCCTTAGAGTCATCCGCTTATATCTGTTATTTAATTTCTTTCGTATACACGTTCGTTTATTTTCACATCACAGATTACCTCATTTGTTTTCGGTCTAACTTTGCTTTTTCTACACAAACCACTCCTTTCTTTTCTGTCTTTCGCCTTTATATCCTGTTTATGACCAGCCAAGCGGACTCTGTAAATAAGTGAGACCCTGGGCGTCTTGGAATCTCAGCCATTGTCAGGATCAGGATATATTTTTATTATTCATATCTTTTGGCGCGTGCCATATAAGTAAAAGGTTTTATGCAGACTAAAAACAACATAACGGTGTGCATCGTCTTTCAAAAATGTTTTTCGTAAACTTTTCCGTATATAGCCTAAACTTGTGTATCTTATTTTGCCTTTGCATACGATGTTATTCGTTAGATATTTACATGTGCCATATTGCATATTACATCTCGTATATTAAACATTCTTTTATTTTAAAATCTTATATTATCTTATATATTTGACAACAACTTGATACACACTTTTATTTAATATATTATCTAATCTAAGATATCTAATATCACTTCCTTTATCTCGTACAGTGGCTCATCTACATTTTCGGGACCCGGATGAACATTGTCAAAATGTATGGTATGAATAGATTCTAGCGGGCTCAACGAGCCCATTCAGATTTTACAAACCCCAACAAAAAAATTGAAATTTGATCAATTACAAGGGAATTTTGAGGCGATATGAAATAATTATAAAAGCATATTCTAAGGCCAATATTAGCAACTTCAGTTCATTATCTTATGATTCTATCACTAAGATGGCCGTTTAAAAAAAACAAAAACAAAAACAAAAAAAAAACAAACAAAATACACGCACTTAAAAAAACAGATTTTATTGAAAAATTTCACTCATTACGTATAGTTGCCTGGGGGGGGGACTCGTTTGGGATTAGGGATCCTGAAGCTTAAGCATCATTAGTTACATAGCAGATCCGCCATAGATCTTATATTACTTTGTATATCTCATCTGATGTATCCTATACTATCTTATATCAGACTAGCAGCATGGCGCGGCGTTACTCGTGCTTGATTCAAAAATCGTATGATTCATACAGGAATCGCTATCACTTGACTTAAAATATTTTTGCCCTTCCTTGACCTTAAAGGCGTGCCCTTTGCCGTGCTGATGTTGCTACATGCCTTACTTCTTGCCTATCTCACAATCCGAATTTTTTCTAAGCTCTATACTAAACATTAAATCTGTTACGAAAAAAGAACTAAACAAAATGAACACAAAACGATCAGCTTTAAAAAAGGACTCGTAACTGGAAAAACCGAATGAAAAAAGTTCACTAGCATTACACCTGTAGCAATTTAAAATCTCGGAAGTAATTTTGCCGCACCATGTATTATCATATAACATGATATATATTTTATATCTTTCATAATTTCTATGATAATAGTCATATAGAAGGGTAGGCTGAATATATAATATATATATATATATATATATATATATATATATATATAAGAAGGGATATTTTATATGATGATTGAACATTTGGTAAGATTTAGAGTAGAGGATATATATATATATATATATAACGTCACACATTATGAAATGGACAAAGTCCGACAATTATTTAAAGACATTTTTAAGTTTAACATTCTTTATATAGATACAAATATTTAAGTAAATGCTCTGTTTATAATAAACAGTATTAAACAATATTTACCGGCCTGAATGTCCGAGAAATTTTCATAGAAAATATTCGTCCTTCGATAGGATTCGAACCTGTATTCTATACGGTACCGTCATATAGCCTGACGTGCCTTACCTCTCGGTCACAAAGGATCGTTCGGTTGGCAAGGTCGAATTTACTGCTTATAAACTTCAATCTTCCATGAATCTCTCACGTACATTCATATCTTCTCATAGCGTATCAAATGTAAACAAATGATGTCACACATTATGAAATGGACAAAGTCCGACAATTATTTTAAGACATCTTTATGCTTAACATTCTTTTTATAGATACAAATGTTTAAGTAAATGGTCTGTTTATAATAAAAAGTATTAAACAACATTTACCGGCCTGAATCGGTAAAAAGGCACGTCAGGCTATATGACGGTTCTGTATAGGATACGGGTTCAAATCCTGTCGGAGGACGAATATTTTCTATGAAAATATCTCGGACATTCAGGCATATAAATGGGGTTTAATACTGTTTATTATATATATATATATATATATATATATATATATATATATATATATATATATATGTGTGTGTCTGTGTGTGTGTGTGTGTGTGTGTGTGTGTGTGTGTAAGTTTCATTGAAGACCACTGGCAATTAGTGCGATTAAGCTTTCTATTCTTTACTGGACATAAAGTATCTAAAAACTGTTAAAATGAAAAATGAAAAAAAAATTACATCATACTAGAAGCATGAATAGAAAATAAAAAAAAAATTCTTGATAATAGGCTAATAATAGAATAGCCGAAAGCGCTCGAATATATGGAACATTTGGACAATTTTGTAAACACTTTATGTCCAGAAAAGTAAACTTATGAGAAAAATTGAATCAAAAGCTTAATCGCAATACATTATCAGTTTTCTTTAATGAAACATGTATAAAAGATAGATTGCTACCCAAATACACAATTATATATATATATATATATATATATATATATATATATATATATATATATATAAGAAGAAGAAGACGCAGACTTAAATTATCCATTTCGTTTATAATTTTATTTCATGAACACCGCGAAGATATATATATATATATATATATATATATATATGTGTGTGTGTGTGTGTGTGTGTGTGTGTGTGTATTCATGGAGCAGGTTTTCGTTCTCATAAGATGAACATCTCGGTGTTCACGAAATAAAAATTATAAATAAAATGGGTAATTAAAATCCCCGCCTTGTTATTATCATTATAATGCTCTGTAGTCTACATTATGCTCTCTCTTGATTTATATCCTCCTCGGAATTATACTTCAAGTCATAATCTGGTAAAACGTAAAATTATATATATATATATATATATATATATATATATATATATATATATATATATATGTAAGGTTTTCACAGTACGCATGCATATATATATATATATATATATATATATATATATATATATATATATATATGTGTGTGTGTGTGTGTGTGTGTGTGTGTGTGCGCGTACTGGAAACACTTACGCAATTTTCCCAGTATGACAAAATCGGTAAACATCAGATTTTGGAGCAGAAACCCTTGTCGGTATGATCGAAAACCCATCTTATATGCACGAGAAGAATGGTTATCTTTACGATTTACAAATTATTTTTTGTCTCATACATCTTTCAAAGATTACATCTTTCAAACTTTGGCTCTAGTCTTTGAAAATTTACGCGCTTTCGAGAAAAAAAGGAATAGTATATTCTCGAAGAAAATCGTCATTATTATTAGCATGGTGCTATTAATGTGTCAAAAACTCTAACATTACGAAAATAAGAAATAATTTATATGACATTATTTTCCAGACATAGACTGTTGTTCAAAAATTGCATCTTCCCTACTTATGTGAAAATATAAAAATTGATATGAATGTTCACAGTCTTTACACTCTGTGATTCTCCTGTTCTATGGAAATGTGCCCACTGCAAAAAACATATTGTTATCAACTCTAAGCCTTGTAATATTGTGCTGGAACGGTTCTGTAAACTTTACGACGGCTGAAGAATTCTAGTTAAGTACTTCCGACAAATTTTGCATGAAGCTAATCAAATCTATGGCTGACAACGTAAACGGATTCATTAGGGTTTTTATGCAACATTCTTAAGTTGAGTTTAAGTTTTGAGTGGCGCAGAAATGTCAAGGTCACTCGAGTGTCGGTTTAAGATTATGAGTGTTCAATTTGACCAATTACCAGTAAAATGCCAGAAAATAAATTCGAGACGTCATTCATGAAAGCGATCGCCAAACGGAGACTTTCAGATTTTCATAGAAAACATGAATATGCATTGCGTTACTGCGAAGTTGTCTGCCGATTCTTGACAGTTTAAGCCTTTTAAAAAGAACACGGGCCATTGTGTATCTTCCAAGAGGAATATTGGAATATCGGAGTGGTTTACTGGGAAAATGTATAATAATAATAATATATTTATCATAATTTATATTTATTATTTACTTCAGTAAAGTACTTTTTTTATTACTTGCACGTCTGAAAAGAATTAATATACAACAGTGGAGTGACTAACATATATACAGCAAGCCCACACCTATTCGCGTTTCAGCATTCGCGGCTTAACCCATTCGCGGCTTCACGTATTCGCGGATTTTTTTTTTAGAACATATGTACTTGTTAATCGCGGAAACCCCGAATATCCCCGTGTTTTTCTGAAGAACATATGTACATATTATTCGCCGAGAACTCCCTAGATTTGCGTATTTTTCAGATAGAATATATCTAACGTATTCTTGAATTATTTTCCTGTTATTTAAGTGACTTAAAACATTTAACAGTCCATTTTTATGGAAAATTTGGCAGAATTTACATCTTCACTGAAAAAAACCCTAAAAAACGCAAAACATGCGTAGTGCTTGGGCTTTGTCCTTTGTTAGGGGCTTCGGCTGGTGTTTTAAAAGTGCCTCATGCTAAATCTGGGAGCATCATCACAGTTCTGTTTTTAGAAAATGTTTTAAACTTCATATTTTATGTCTTGTTTCATATATATTATACAGTATTTTCAATGATTATATCGATCTATGCGTAATCACAAACGGTTATTGTACTATAAAAAATGATTCTAAATGTATGGTCACCAATACTATTTTGCAAAAATGTTTTAAAAGGGTTAAATGTTTCTAAAGTTTTAGGATGAAAGTTTAAGCCATATAGGGTTTTAACAATCAAAATAGGTACATATAAGCATTTTTAAGTGTGGGGGGGTTACAAGCATTCGCGGATTCTAACTTTTCGCGGCCGGTTCTGGTCCCTAACCCCCGCGAATACGGAGGACCCACTGTAAATTATAAATTGACAATTGTCATTACATTTCTTTGCCAAATATATTTATTATTTCCATCATTTTTTTTACACTTTCTTTAAATGAAAAAGAATACTTATATTTTATTGAGAGAAAAATAAAAACGATATTTTTTACCGAAAATTTAATGCGTAAATCTGAAGATGTATTTCATTAGGAAATGAATAATCTCTTTAAATTCGAATCTTATTGGTTTTCATCTGTCAGTGAAAATTAAAATTACTTTTTGAGATGAAGGTCAGGCGTAGAGTTTTTGTCTTGCGTTGGTTCTTCTGATTCCATAAAATTGTTGATTCAATTATAAATGTTCCTTTAAAATAAATTCTTCCGTTTTTGAAATAGATATTCTTCACCTACGTTTTTTTTTCATGATTTTTTCCAAACTACTAATTTACATAATTATTACACTATTCTTTCGCTATTTGTAATTTTTTCTTGGGTTTAAATATATAGAACGTTTCCCCCTATTTCTCTTCCCTTTTGTTTTATTTGATTGCTGCAACTATTTATTTTATTTTTCTTGTTTTTAAAATTTTTCTTCTCTAAGGGAAATGAATTTAATGCCCTCCCGCTTTTGTTATCATTTCAGTAAGGGGCTACAGGACTTATTTTTAGTTAAAACCTAAAACATAATTACAAAAAAAAAAAAAAAAAAAACAGCAAAAACCCCCAAAATAAACAAAAGAACTAACAAAAAACAATTTCGTTTTTTTTTTTTTTTTTTTTTTGTTTCTCCCACCTTTTCGGTAAGTATTCCAGTCAAAATGTCGGCGATTAAACCGACTACTCCGCTCTAAGTTCCGAGTGAGGCGTCTCGTTAGCAAGCCAGTAAGATGAAAAAAAAAGACCGAACAAAGGGCGGAGGAACTCGATGAGCCAACGGTCTGCTAACGAGAGGTGGTGTCTCTATAAACCCCCACGGAGAAGGCAAAGGGAAAACCCCTCACTACTTATCCCAAGACAAATCATGGTCAACAACTCAAACAGAACTGCAAGAGATAGAGGGACGTGGAGAGCCATGATTGCCTTCGTCCTGAAAGGACATGACACATAAAAAGAAAGAATCTTTATATTTTGTTACAATTCTTGTTCATTATCGTTACGAAAACATCTGGCTTATATTCATCATTTTTAGACCGACCGTGAAATTTCAATGGAATATAATCTATCAACTTCTGAAGTCATCTTTTGGTCTGGCAAGTCAAGCGGTCACTTGTCCGTAACAGACAAACGGAAGGCCTTTATTTTAGTTGTTAATATTTAAGTGTTTCATTGAATATTTATGCCTGACCAGTCAAGAGAAAGAAAAGGAAAAGGGAATAGTGTGAGGAGAGATGGCGACTCAAGAAAAAAAGAAAACGGAAGAAAGAAAAAATGAAGGAGATAGACAAAAAGAGAAAAATGGAGGAGAAGGAAAAAAAAAGGAGAGCGAATAACAGAGAAAGAGGGTACGAACTAGAATACAGAGAGTCAAATACAGATCAAATAGGAATCAGAATCCGATAGAATGATGGGAAAAGTAACAAATAGGAAACGTTTAATAATCTGACATGTTTCTCTTTTATTAAAGCTTCATCAGAGACAGTGATATAGAGAAAAAAAAAGAGAAAAACATTCTGGTATTTTTACTTTTTGTGTTTTTTTTCATCAGTGAAGCAGACTTCCCGTGCATTTGCTTTGTCAAGCAGCGGTAGTGTGTATAATTTATATTCGTAAGTCCATCACAATTCTAGTTTGTCTATGTGGAATTCGGATGATAATGTATATTCGTGTGTGTGTGTGTGTGTGTGTGTGTGTGTGTGTGTGTGTGTGTGTGTGTGTGTCTAGATAACATTTTTATTCATGTTTTCTGGTTACTCGCATGTTGTTTTGGTGGTTGTCGGCATCTTAATTTGCAGAAGTTTTGTGGGATTTTAGAAAAATTTGCATAAATCTGGTTATAGTAGTAATATATATATATATATATATATATATATATATATATATATATATATATATATATATATATAAGTATATGATTGGTGTATACGGAATGAATTCCAATAACCAACAATTACTATTCTTAAAAGAGTGCTCAATACAAAGTAGAGCAGATATAATTATTTATTTAAAAAAAAACATTATAACATAAATATGTTATAAAATAACTACAAAAATAGCCATTTTGTTTCAACACCCCCGGTGTCTTATCAAGTGATGATGTTGAATGTAAAATAAATGGTTTTAAAAGTTTCAAATTAATTAATTTCAATAATTTTTTTAAATAAATAAATAATATATATATATATATATATATATATATATATATATTGATTGTTTAAGAATGGTTTTTATAAAAGCTGTAATATAGTGTGAATTTGACGTGTGTTTGTAGATGCCAAATTATTAGAATTCTCTCGAAGTATTTGCTGCTTATAGAATTATGTTTTTTTTTTAATTAGGGCAACATTTATAAAATCAAAATTATGACCTGATTTTTTCCCCTGTGTATTACGATCCCGAGTTGTTCCAACATAAGTCTTTAATCTTCGTAGACAGCGGTGAGAATTGTAGGGAAAAAAAGAGAGAAATGAAGAGACGAATAGTGATGGATAAACCAGAAGAAAAAAAAAAGTGAGAAAATATCTACAAAATGAAAGTTAAAAAGAGGGAAAAGATCCATCATTCTCCAATTTAACTTGACCAGCCATTTTGGTATCAGTTAGCATAGATTTAGTAGGCTTTTACTATTAAGCTTTTGTGCCTTAGAGACTAAGTAGAGGGCGTTTCCGATAAAGCGAGATATGAACCGTTCGTTTTCAGTCAGTTCATCTTTTAAGGAGTCTCTATCATAGCTTCATAACCGAATAAGCTGGTGGATCAATATTTACGTGCCTTCATCTTTGTTGATTTTATAACTTTTTTGACAGGTGTTGGAGTGACATTCTTCAGGCTTCAGTCGATACGGATTTCAAACTTTTATTTCTCCTACGAGGCTAGATGTTCCGTTGTCCCTTTTCAAGGGATAATTCACTGTGTTCTTTTTAGTACTGATCAATTATTATCCGCCTTTTCCGCTGAGCATACCATCCGATCAAGGAATTGGACCCAACGCTACAATCGCACCAAATTCACGAAACAAATCTTTAATCCCTTTTAGACCGACCGCGAAATTTCACTCGAATATAATCTATCTCCTTCTGAAGTCATCTTTTGGTCTGACAAGTCAAGCGGTCACTTGTCTATAACAGACAAAAGGAAAGCTTTTCTTTTAGATGTTAGCATTTAAGTGATTCACTGAATATATGTGTCTGTTCAGTCAAGAGAAAGAAAAGGAAAAGGGAATAGTTTGAGGAGAGATGGTGACTAAGGGAAAAACGGAAGAGAAGAAAAAAGATAAGGACATAATTAAAAGAGAAAGGAAATTGGCAGATCGAGGAGATCGAAAAAAAGAAAAAGCAGAAAGATTAAGGGAGAAAGATGGTAAGAAAGAGAAGAAAGAGAATTGTAAATAAATTGAGATTAAATATGGTAGAAGAAAGAACAAACACTGGAACTTGAATCCTATTGCTTTTATTAGTTGCCCTTTGAAGAGCCAATATCGAGACAGGGAGAGACAAACAGTCTAGTTGTAGATTAAATAAAGGGTTAAAAAATTTCTTAAAGGTTACTAGGCTCTATAGAGACCTGAAGAAGGTCGGATAGTAGAATGCCCGAAGCATTATGCGGATAACGAAAAAAATGACGACAGTAGCCGAAATATAAATAATATAAATAATGAAAAATTAATTGTCAAGGAAGAAAACAGAAAAAAAACCAAACATCTTTACTTTGCTATTAATTATTAGCTAAAGGCTGAGCTGATATTTTCACTGTATCATTTTCACTCCATGCAATCTATGAAGTGCCCAAAGAAATAGTAATCAAATAAACCTTTCCAAAATAGAAACAATTAACTGGAATTGGAATGAAAACAACGATGGTACATACCCATAAACCCCAGAATGTCGAATTGGTAAACACTAATTGTTAAACAAACACCGTGTATGGATCAGTTATGAAAAAAAAATAGTGCAGGAGAAAAGGAAATTGAACATAGGATAGGCTTTGCTAGAGGGGTGCGGGTCAACTCAACATCGCCGACTCAACACCGTCGAATAAACACCGCCGACTCAACACTGCCGACACAACACCGCCAAATCAAAACGACCGACTAAAAACCGCCGATTCAACACTGCCGACTAACCTTACCGCCG
Source organism: Acanthosepion pharaonis (assembly GCA_903632075.3). Classification (NCBI taxonomy): domain Eukaryota; kingdom Metazoa; phylum Mollusca; class Cephalopoda; order Sepiida; family Sepiidae; genus Acanthosepion; species Acanthosepion pharaonis. Next base: position 2,044,037 of record CAHIKZ030000780.1, on the reverse strand, counting down.
GGAGAACCTAGAATTGAGAAAAGTTAGGCCCGAAACAACTCAGCACTAGAAAAAAATACATAACATTTTTTAATAACCGAATAAAAGTAATTTATTAAGGATTAAAACTTCAATTAGTGAATATTTTTCTTCAAATAATGCATTTGAAAAGGTATTATGTAAAATATGAAGAAGATTTTTTGTTTTTAATTATTTTTAATAAAGTAAATCGTAAAGAAATTTATGCTTTAATAAAGTAAGTTGGCATATAAAAAATAATTCCTATTTTATTTTTATTAAACAATGAATTACATTGCGATTTACTTTTTTTTAAAATAATTAAAGCCAAAAAATAAAAAAAATAATTAAAAAATAATTAAAACAAACAAACAACCCCCCCAAACTGCTTCATTTTAATTTGTTTTTTTTTCGATTTACTTAATAATTACAAAAAAGTGTATTTTTAATTATATTTTATACGACAATTTACTTTATTAAAAATATAAATTTCTTTACGATTTATTAATAACTAGCAGTAGAACCCGGCGTTGCCCGGGGATGTAACAGTAAGAGATAGATCAAGTATCGACTATCATAAAGACTGGAAAATAAAATTGACAAAGATTATTGTTTAAGTTTGATGGACACGCATGTCTTAATTAGTTTTTTTTTGTTGTTTTTTTTTTTTTGTTTTTTTTACGAATTGGTCAAACCCAAACTCAAACAAAAACATTGTTTTCAATCATTATGAGTCTACCGATTGAATAGAATTTTATTATAAACAATTGTCTTGTAAATGGAATTTTAAAAGCATTCTGAGTGTAAAAATAAAGTAAAAAAAGTGTGCAAGACAATAAAAAACACTACCTGCCAAAAAAGTGAAGTTTTGTTGAAATCGGTTGAAAAATGTAGGAAATCCGATCCCATATATAAACACACACACATACACACACACACACACACAAAAAAAAAACAAAAACAAAAAAACAAAAACAACCTGGGTTTTATAATAAGTATAACTCGATATGAGTTGTCTCCCTTTCATTCTCGCGACAGCGATGCCTCTTAATCGTGTTTTCAAATTGATTTCATGCAAAAACAATTGTGTTTTTTCAATTTTTTGCGCTGTCAGAAACACCGCAAGGTAATTTTACGTAGTCCTGTGAAGTTTGGTTGAAATCGGTTGAAAAATGTAGGAAATCCGATCCAATATATAAACGAACACACACACACACACAACCTAGGTTTTATAATAAGTATCATCACTAAAAAATAATAACTGGTTCCTATTTTACATAATGCCTTTTGAAATGGCTTATTTGAAGAGAAATATTCACTAATGAGATGGACACAATACTATAACAAATAAGGTGATAAATAATATGACAGGTTTATCAAAATAAATTTTTGAAACTTTCAAGAAAATCTTCTTTCAAACTTTTGCAGTCAACTGTATGAAAAGGGCTCTTCCGGATCCTCTCGCTAAGTTCCCCGGCGTCCAGCTAATAATCCTCATAATATCATGAAAACAAACCATCTACTCGTCTGCCTCACCAACGGTCATGTCTGTAGACCTTTTAAAAACAAGCTGGCATCTAGTTACTTGCACTTGGGGAAAGAGCACAAAATGGCGTCAAGGAGGCGTCTATTTTTTTTTCTGATCTTAACATCGTTTCTAGCATTTTCACTGTCAATTCTTTTTCCTTTTTTTCTTTCTTTTTTTTTGTTAACCTCGACCCGATATCTCACCGCATATGTCGTCTCAGCTTGCCTTTTTGCTTCGTTGTTTACTAGATCTATATGGAAGCATTGTCTGGTCGGCCAAAAATTAAGTTGGGATAAGTGTGAGAAGAAAAATATTTTTATACTCGATGTCATTCGAACGGTTTTAAAATACAAATGATCGAATAGGAAAATATTTATTACTTTTGTTTTGAATGAAAACAATTATATGTCGGATTAGAATTGTTGAATAATAATTGTGACTTTTTAGCCTAATCAAACGTAAATAACAGCAATAGGAAATCCGGTCACGATTTATAATATATATATATATATATATATCCCGAGTAGCGATTTTCCAATCGTAGTTTTGATGTGACACAAGGCCGAAAGTATGGATCATCCGGTGCGGATCGAAATCACATTCCAGTAGTAACTAGTCTAGTAAAACAAGCTTGCTAACCATTACACCACACCAAGGTGTCCAATATATGTCTTGAGTATAGTGCGAGTTATTGTGGTCAGTTATGCAAAAAAATTGGGGTCACACTATACAAAGATAATTGTTTTGAAGAGGTTAAGAATCATTAATTTTCGGTAACAGGTTGCGCTATACACAGGTAATTTTTTCTGGAGGGATTAAAAGTTAGGCATTGTTCTGTGGCCACAAACTACCCAAGAAGCCTACATTGTCACGGTACAATTGGTTAACCTAAACGGTGCAGGAAAGATCCTTTAGCCTGCCTCCCATAGCTGAGACAATTAATTTGCTATAAAATATGTCCAGGATGATACCCAGTATTGCAGTATTTAACTACGGTAGTCCTACTAATATTGCTCAGAAGATGGAGTCACATTGTACACGAAGGATATGTAAAAACAGGTTTTTCACAAAAAAAGATTCAGTGTCCCCTATGTACCTGAAGTAGGATTATACAAGATTTTATACGATATATCAGGTCATCTCATAAGTTCTGTCCGAATTTTAACTTTTTGTTAAAATGAACGAAATTTAAATTTAGTATTTTATAATGTCTAATGGAGCTGAACATTATTTTTATGCTTAGATGCATTTAAACTCGTCAAATTTTATTTCAGAGAACAATAAAATTAAATTTTGTTTGATTAAAACCCTGCTAACATGGAAGTACCCAAGAATCATTTGAGGCACATAATGCTTTATGAGTTCAAGAAAGGAAACTCAGCAGCCAAAGCGACTAGAAACATTCACTCAGTTTATGGAGAGCAATGTATGAATGAAAGAACTTGCAGAAGATGGTTTGCAAAATTCAGAGGTGGAGATTTCACCCTTGAAGATGAAGATCGAACCGGACATCCAGTTGAGTTGGATGAAAAGCTTCTTGAAGAAGCCCTTGAAGAAAATCCTGCTTTATCAGTTGAGTAATTGGCAGTGGTTCTCAGTTCAAACCATACAACTGTTCATCGTCATCTTCAACAACTTGGAAAAGTTCCTAAACTTGGAAAATGTGTGCATCATGAATTGTCTGAAAACAACCTCAAATCCCGAGTTGACATCTACTCTTCCCTCCATTTTCGCCAACTTGTTTCACCTATTTTGGATAGACTTGTAACTAGCGACGAAAAATGGATCTTTTATCGAAATGTTAAGCGTCGTAGACAGTGGCTTGGTAAAGGGGAAGGACCCCAGCCACAGCCGAGAAGGCAACTTCATGGGCGAAAGGTTCTTCTTTCAATCTGGTGGGATCGCGAAGGAATAATCCACTTTGAATTCTTACCACCTAATACAACAATTAATCCTCAAATATACTGTTAGCAATTAGAGCGTTTGAAGCAAACTTTGAGGAAAAAAAAGACCTGCTGTGAATCGAAAAGGGGTGATATTTCATAACGACAATGCGCGACCCAACACAGCAAGAATCACGTCACGAAAGATTGAAGAACTTGGTTGGGAGAAAATTCCTCATCCACCTTATTCTCCCGATCTTGCTCCTTAAGACTACCATTTTTTTCGTATCTTACAGAATCGTTTGGAAGAAACAGCTTTTGTAACACAGGAAGAGGTTAAAACTGACATCTGTGAGTTCTTCGAATGAAAGCCAAAAGAATTTTACAGTAATGGAATTAGTAAGCTTGTTAATAAATGGAAGGAAGTCATAGATAATCAGGGAAAATACATTGTTGATTGAATCTATAATTAAATGTAACATTTGGTCATTTGTTTTCTTTATTCAAAATTCGGACAGAACTTATGGGATGACCTGATTTTTTACACCAGTTGGCAAGGTTCAACTTCTACTATTTCTTTCTCTCCACCATCTCTCTCTCTCTCTCTCTCTCTCTCTCTCTCTCTCTCTCTCTCTCTGTCTTTCTCTTTGTCTCTCTTGTACGCTACGGCCTTCTTCAGGTGACATAGGTTGGAATTTCAAACCGGATCCTTTATTTAGTCCCTTCTAGCTCTCTGTATATAGATAGCTAGAAAATAATATAAAGAATATAGGGAGGTAGATAAAAACAACAGTAACATCAATAAAATTGTAATATGAGCTCTGAAAAAAAAATGAATACTGTGACGTAAATTTTATAAGTCTCGATAAATTCACTTATTGATGTTTCCAAGGCTCAGTCGATAAAACCGTTGGTTGAGTAATCCAAAAAGAGAATTGACTCAAAAAGCTGCGGGTTCGATACCTGGCCACGGCAGAGGGAGCAAACACATGAAGCGTTTAGTTACTAAAGAGAATTGACCGAAACCGTGATATCCAAAGAAGCTATAGGACGTGGAATTAGAATCTACTCCCGTGGACTAAATTAAATATTTGGTTCGATGTTCCAACGTACATCACCTGAAGAAGGCCGGAGCGTACAACGGCAGAAACGTCGTGAGTATGACAAAACCCCGAACAATGTAAATAGTGTCAATGATTATTTTCTCGATTCTCAAAAAAGAACTCTGGTTTTCGTTCGACGATCAAAGTTAAACATTGTCGAACCCGATCAGTATTTAGATGGGCATCCGTTTGGTACACTAAGCAAGTTCCTACAATCCAAAATATACTTCGGTTTTAAATAACCCATAAAGGGTTTATAAGCCGTAAAAACAATCAATCAACTCCAAAATATTTTGTAATTAGTGATCTCTCAACACGACTTACATGTCGTTAGAGAGTTTTTCGATAGAAAAGTATCAAAATGGTCACAACGTCATATGATATACCTCTGGATTTTTTTGTTTTGTTTGGCGCCAGAATACGAATGCAGCTTACAATATAGAACCCGAAACACTTTAGTATTTAAAGAATTTCATTTAAGAGACAAGTTCAATATTAATTGGCTACTGTGAAAAATAACGTTCAAAGTTTCCCGGAAATATTGCACAGCGTGAAAATGGTGGCTAAGCTTTTGAGAACTATTAATTTTAATCATTTTTTGATTTTCTAATAAAACAAATTTTTCCTTTATATCTCACTTCGTTTTTTTTTCTTTTTGAATTTCAAATGTAGTCTTTACTTTATTTATCCAATATAAATATTTCTATCACCGTGCAGAAATTCACAATCCAAGGCTACCCCCCCAATAGTAAAACGCAACCCTCGTCATTTCTACAGCCGTCGACTCTGCACGTGATGAGGGCGGTCTTTCATGTACCAGTGACCCCCCAAAACGAAGTCAAAGATTTCCAGTTCCTGGGATTTTCACAGCATGTTTTTTTAACTGTCAATCCTCTACATAATGATGGAATTGTAAATGTGAATATATACGCCCCAGTCTTTCAGCTAGCATTCATATTTGTGACGACGTCAATATTGAACAAAAAAGCTGAAGATGTCAGCTGCTGTCATACCTTATCCATCGCTTACGAATTCAACCAGATCATGGATAAGCTGACTCGTGTTCCTGATACAAGAGGCCATCACGCAACCCTCTTAGACTTCTTCATCGCATTCTGCTTTGAAAAAAATACTTCGCTGGCATTTTATCTCCCTTGGCGACTCGGTGATCAATGTAAAATCTAATACCAAACCAAAGGAATTCGCTGATCTCCGAGTTCTTAGGACGATCTTTCGGTACGCCATAGCTGATTTGGACAGCTTCAGATCTTACATAACGGAAGTTCCTCTCGCAGCAGCCTTCAAATATTGAGCCTTCAGAACTGCTTTCTTCCTTTCTGTATGGATCATTTCTGACATGGAAGTTTTATTCCCCGGAAAAAAATATCCGGAAAAAATCGAACAAACAGTTTTGGTTCCTGCCAGTATGTGTTCCAGCAGTCGTTAACAGTAGCCACTACTGCCATCGCTATCACAGGGACCAATGTAGCGTGACGCTTGCTGCATTCAAAATCTCTGAAAGAAAGGTGTAGAAAAAAATGCTAAGAACAGTTAAGCAGATACAGTCCAAGCCGAGGTCGAAAATAAAAGACTTGATTCTCGTGAGTTCCGGAAAATTTCCAAAAAATTCTTTATAGAGGAAAAGAATTAGTCCACACTATCATAAATTCCCTTAGATAAGGCAAGGTTCTTTGCAATGTTATTTTACTCTACTCCGACATTAGAGAAAAAGAGCCATCCCCTGTCCGACTTTCCCACAGCCATGTGATAGAGTAGAAACTATATAACATCACTAACACGACAGAGGAAGTTTCAAGACTTAACAAAAGCTATTTGTCCGCTAATTGTTTTTAAGCACATTAAACCAAATCTATCCCAAATTTTGTTCAAATTATTTAAACGCTGACTGAATGTTATATGCTTCCTAATCCAATGGAATATAACAGCTGAATGCTTTGTTTTCAAGAACGTGTGCGAGCGATCACCACAAACATCAACCCACTAGCCTGCGCGGTATCATCAGCAAGCTATTTCAGTCAGTCATAAACAAAGTTTTTGATCAGCTAAACAGGAACAACCTTCTGCGCGACAATCAGTATGAATTTTGCTATTCTAGATCCACTGCTGATGTAACTGTCATTACACACAATCATTAGGGTGATAGCCAATAAACTCATTGCTTTAGCCATATCAAAGGCATTTGGCAAGGTATAGCAGAAGCAATCGCTGCACAAACTCTCCAGCTATAGAATCTTGGCAAAAATTTTCTCAATTGTCAAGCCGTTCCTTGGAGGTAGGTCAAGTAGATATCTATAGGGATGATACAATAGTGCATGTAGGCACCAACAAATATTTAGATGATCAAGGACTGGCAGCTGACCACTACTACGATCTAGTTCTAACGCATCGATGGTGTGGAGACTGGCTTGAAACATTAAATATCTCAAAAACAAAACTAGTAATGTTTCATTATCACCGAACAGACCCTGAATTTTCACCTATCGCAATGAATGGCTGTTCTCTTAAGGAGTCCTCATTAACTTGCACTTGTTTTGGGACTTTAAATACAATCCATCGCTAATAAAGCTAGTAAAGCTGGAAACACTCATACTGCTCTAGACCCGACTCTGCTGGATATACGCTATATTTACAAGAGTCTGATCAGATTAAAAACAGACTTTCACAGCTAAAAGCTGTCATGTTATGTACACGGGTCGAATTGTCGTTCCCTTCGTATTCCATTCGTAAGGAGGAAGTTCTATTCTGAAAGCTTCTTTCTAAGTAGCGCTGCTTGGTGGAAAAGATTCTCGAATGTTCCCCGACTACTACAGTCGTAACCTCTCCAAGTCGAGCTTATCCGTTATCTTTCCTACATAACCTCATAAACTGCACTACTTACCTTCTCTTTTTATGTGCATCGACCTCAGTCAGTAACCCTCTACCTAGAGTGGCTCATGCATCTTATATTTTGCGAAAAATTATCAAAAAATAGCGAGGTATCTGTTTACCTATAATTAAAAAAAAGGATCTATATTAATGAGGGAAAAGTGCTTACTATCGGAGATAGGGCTTTTATAAATATAGATAGTGAGGACATAGGAATCAATGCTGCTACGTGATGGATAGTGTCACGCTTCAAGGGATCTTCGGAACTTCTTTGCTAATGCAGACACGAAAGTGAATTCTTACTACGATCCCTAAAGCCGCCTCGCGAGGAAAAATCGAAATAAAATACTATAAATCTAGTATACTTTATTTAAAATGTCTAAAAAATATTTACACTTTTTACATGATTTGCGCAGTTGTCCTCGTCTTTGTTGCCATATTCACAACTTTTCAGCTGTTGTACGTTCATCCTTCACAGGTGATTGCAATTTCAAACTGAAGCCTTTCTTTCGGCCACCGAGGTAGATTGTACTAGTTCCACGGGCTTCGCCTCAACGGCACATGGCACATAAAGGAAAAATGAATTTTTGTTGAATCCAGTGACTTGACCCAAAGGGTTGTGAGTGCAATACTTGGCTAAAGATGAGGTGAACGAAAAAAAAAAAAAAAAAAAAAAACTTGGAGAGTTGAATTAAAGGGAGATAACTGATACTGGGGTGCCCGGAAGATGCATAATATAATAACATAATAATACTAGCATATATATATATATATATATATATATATATATATATAATTTAACAAACTTTCCTCTCATAAATTGTTCATTATTAGACCTGCGCGATGAATCTTACTTAGTATAAAACGCAGATTGTGTGTGTGTGTGTGTGTGTGTGTGTGTGTGTGTGTGTTTATATATTGGATCGGATTTCCTACATTTTTCAACCGATTTCAACAAAACTTTACAGGACTGCGTAAAATTACCTTTCGGTGGTTCTGACAGCGCCAAAAATTGGAAAAACACAATTGTTTTTGCACGAAATCAATTTGAAAACACGATTCTGTCGCCAGAATGAAAGGGGGACAACTTATATCAAGTTATACTTATAAAACCCAGGTTGTTTGTGTGTGTTCGTTTATATATGGGATCGGATTTCCTACATTTTTCAACCGATTTCAACAAAACTTTGGCAGGTAGTGTTTCTTATTGTCTTGCACACTTTTCTCTTTATTTTTACATTTAGAATGCTTTAAAAATTCCATTTACAAGACAATTGTTTATAATAAAATTCTATTCAATCGGTAGACTCATAATGATTTAAACAATGTTTTTGTTTGAGTTTGGGTTTGACCAATTCGTAAAAAAAAAAAAAAAAAAAAAAAAATTAATTAAGACATGCGTGTCCGTCAACCTTAAACAATAATCTTTGTCAATTTTATTTTTCAGTCTTTATGACGGTCGATACTTGATCTATCTCTTACTGTTACATCCCCGGGCAACGCCAGGCTCTACTGCTAGTATTAAATATAATAACGTTCAATACCGACACAGATATTTTGTTATTACAAAAATCTATCTCGGCCTTTAGTAAGTAATGGGTGGTATTATACTTAATAATAATAATAATAATAATAATAATAATAATAATATCACACACCACACTTACACACACACATACACACATATCCTTGTCGATGGCATCAGAAATACGTCTTCCTGTTAAAATGACTATGTCGTGATTTGAACGGGATTCTCATAGTCGCAAATTAAACGTACTAACCACACACACACACACACACACACACACATATATATATATATATGTATATATTATATATATATATATACACACACACACACACACACACACACACACATATATATATATATATATATTGTCATCCACAGACAGAATGTTTCGCTGTATCCCAGCTCATCAGTGCGGCTAGAAATCCGGTTGCTTCTAGCTAGGATCGAATCCCGATTGATTTGGCGTCAGTCGGGGATTCTAACACTCAGTCTTTGGGATGAAGGAGAATTTTAAGTGTATTTATTTTAGATAAAGCCACATATATATTGTCATCCACAGATAGACTGTTTCGCTGTATCCCAGCTATATATATATATATATATATATATATATATATATATATATATATATATATATGCATACAGAGAGAGGACTGGTGCGTCTTACCCCTAAAACTCTCAACCGGGGGGAGGGGCGTTAAATTTTCAGATCAACTAATAATATACATCGTGTATCTGCATGGCCGGTGCAGTGCATACTACGCAGGAACCCACGACGAGGTTAGAGCCCCAAAAGTGCTACTTTCAGCAGCATTCTTTTACATTTTGTACTTTTTACTTTTTTTCTACCTAAATTATATTGTTATTCATCGACTATAATAATCAACATGGCCGGAGCTTACTACCCTGTACCTTTCAACTGCGTGGGGTCGCCATGCCTACTGGTGAGGTGGGCGACAGAAGTTCTGATTTCAGTAGTATTTTTTAAATTGTAATTTTCTTTATAAACAGTTCTTTAAAATCGCCTAAGAGAGTAATATATCCTTGTAATATCATTTTTTTTATTCCGAAAAGAGGATATGTGATTTGTTTTTGCTAATAGTAATACTAAACACGGTTAGTAATTGAAATAAAATTTCAAACACTTATTTTTTACATTTCTAGAAAGATAAACTCAAGAAAATGATCGCTTAAAAATAAAAATGTTTAAAGATTTGAATACATGAAAATTTTTCCCGAAAACTGAAATTCTGTTTTTAAAACGAATTTTTAAGACAATCCCGTTTGTGTTGTGTTGGAATCTTTGTAAAACGTTTTTATTTCAGTGGAGATGCGTCAGCGATTAAAATTTAGTTATAAAACCATTAGTGGTTATCACAAAAAGAATAACAGTATTTCAGATTTTTCAAAAAACAAAAAAAACAAAACAAAAAAAAAAACAATGTATTCATTATAAAAGTAAATAATTAATGATGAATATGTACTGAAATTTTCATTTAAATTGCATTATTTCCTGATTTCTGGTAATTTTAAAAAAGCGCTGTCCTTTCCTTTAATTTTCCTTCGAGAGTTTGTGGCTCCCTAGTTGTGATACTTTTAAACTGACATGTAGTATAAAGGGGAGGCCCCGTATCAAAGTTTTTTTTTATCCTAGCGCCGGCTCTCTATGTCTCTCTCTCACTATATATATATATATATATATATATATATATATACTATCAGTAGTCAGTATATATATATATATATATATATATATATATATATATATATATATATATATATATGTATGTATGTATAAATTCAAGAGGGTATAATCCAGGTAAAATTCAATGTCCAGGACAGAGTAAGAATATAATATAAAATACTAATATTCCATGGTTATAATTTATTATATTTGCATAGTAATCACGATCCAGTTCATCAGATCTACAAATTCAAAAACCTTTTTGAATTTGTAGGTCCTGATGAATTGGATCATAATTACATTCAATGTAAAAAATTATAACCAGGGGATATTAGTGTTTGAGCCTTTTATATATATATATATATATATATATATATATATATATATATATGTGTGTGTGTGTGTGTGTGTGTGTGTGTGTGTGTGTGTGTGTGGTGCGTATATAAACCTTGTTAAATAACTTAAAAACAGAATTTATATTTAAATCGAAAAGTCACTCGTGTTTCATTATATAGGAATCGTTCTTAAATGTCATAAATCTGCATGTCTATTCTTGAATTAATTTTTGTCTTCGTAATCAACTTTTCTTAGAACGCGTAAACAGAAAAAGGGAGACAATTCATACATATTTAATGTACGTTTCGAATGTTAAGCAAGATTAGACACATTGTTACAACTTCAGTTTAAAACGGTAACCGGTTATTTATCGGTGACTAAACAGCCATTTTGATTTTTGGCTGTAATGCTGCATAAAAAACTCATAAATATATTAATGAGTTTCCTTTATCTGATCAGCTCCCTCAACATCTTGGGCGATCCTGCTTAAAAATATGGTTTGAATGATTGCACGTATATCTTGGCGAGAACACTAAGTCTGGAAACGAATAATGATCCTGCAGAAGATAAGAAAAAAAAGAAAGATTTTGCTTGAAATAAGCTTCACTACGCACCTTTTCTCCTATAAAAATAACCAGAGAATATCTTATTAGAATTGTTTGTAAATCGAAAAACGCGAAGCTTGTGAATGCTTCTGAATTCAAGACAAAATTAACTTGGTGGCAAATTCAATCTCAAGGGGAAATCACGAGATATCTCGTTGCTACGAGTAAATAAAAATGACATCGAAATGGCACGTTCTTAATGCTATGAGTATCTTCAATGTAAATGTTTAATATCTGGACATAATTCTTTTTAGCATACATATTTTCTTTTTTGATCCTAATCTTATTTCATGCGTGCCAATTCTCCTTCGTATTAACATTAGAAATTCCCCAATTATCAAGGCATAGAGACTTTAGGATTTTATAAGCGTATGTATCAAGCTTTTAGTTCATCCCAAAACTTCATGCATACGGATAGAAAACGAGTTCAATAGATATACAAAAATAGAAATGTGTGTAAGCGATGCGTTAGCGATTCTGCTTTCCATTTCCAGTCGCCATTTTGTTTATACAAGGATGTGTCTTCTCACCTGACCTATTCAACCTATACAGCTAGGATTCAATGTTGACGAGCACAAACTTAGCATAAAGTATGCAGATGACAGTGTTAATAGCGGAATTAAGAAGAAAACGACAGACACATTCACAGAACATCGTGAAGAAAAGCAAGAAGACATGATTAAAGATCAGCTGTAAGAAAATAGAATGCATGGTTGTTAGCAAAAGGGTGCAAATTTTGAAGTTTGAATTGCATATCGGAGATGCCAAACTCAAACAAGTGTGGAAATTTGAATATCTGACAAGTATTTTTTTTTTAACAGAGGACAGAAATTGTAAGACTGACATCATAAGAAGTATTTCGGTAGGCAAGACACATTCCAAAAGTGTACTAAGAAATAGGAAAATTTCTCTAGAAACAAGGGAAAGAATACAAAACTGCTGCGTGGTATCTGTCCTCCTTTATGGAAATGAGTATTGGACGATCTCATCAACGACAAAGAGGAGACATGATGCAACAGAAATCCGCTTCTACAGAAGGATGCTGAGGATAACATGGAACATGTGAGCAAAGACGAAGTTTTGGAGGAAGCAGAAACATAAAGGAAGATAATACTTAACACCAGGAAGAGACAGTTGAGTTTTTTGGGGGAATATGATGAGAAAGGAAGGCTTGGAAATTTTGATACTCACGGTAGAAGGCATGAGAGACATAGGAAAACAAGGCATAACCTTCATAGTGAGCTTGACTAAATGTATGTCGGGACAGGGCTTAGGAGAAATAGCAGAAAGGCAAATTTTATTAAGAGGTACCAGTGACAGGAAGTTGTGGAACGCCATGATCGGCTACACGGAACATAAAGAGGAAGAATTATCTGCCGAATGTAGTGAGTACAAGTAAGTGACTACGTTAGTATATTACTGGAATTTCAGAGACTATGGAAGCTCATCTTGACATAAGGGTACTTTTTAGCCAGGTTTCCAAAACTGACGACTGGAAATAGAAAGCAGAATCGCTAACGCGTCGCTTCTATTTTTGTTAAAAGCCTGCTTTAAATGCATCAAGTAAAGACTTTCATACATTTAAAACTATATATATATATATATATATGTTGATGATGTTTACTGACAAAAGGTCCAACTATTTAATAAACCCATTCATATCCATATATTATAATTCATGTGCGAGCAAGCCACTCGTATTTGGATATACGTGCCTGCTAGGGCCTTTATCAATTACTTGTTGAAGACGTCACCTCATTTTGTGTTGTCAGACACCCACAGAAGCCACCCGTGGTTTATACTGCATAAAATCCAATGGGGAATCAGTAATATTATCGCCCCTGGTCTTCGTTAATAGAGTTGTAAATAGGCACTTTAATCGGAAATAATTGTTTTATCCTTTCGAAATTATTTTTGATATTATTATAGATTAAACACCCCAGATAATGAAAATTAAAAAAAAGAATGATTAATCAGTGTATATTTGATTATATTGCAACGTTTCATTGAAAACTTTTATATTGAAAATAAAAAAAAAGACAACAAATTACTTCTTCAATTAAATGTTGATGTTAAAGGCTATGACTTAGATTCAAGCCATAACTGCTCAAAATAGGAATATATTCGCTGGCTGGAATGTCATACCAACTATTTGATAGCTTACAAGATCTTGGAACTAAGGGAAAATATTGTTCCGCGGAAGATGCGTATGGATTTAGTTTATTTTTAAGGAATATATGATGGTATATAAACTACCAGACAGAATGCATCGTTATCAGCAAAAGAACGAGCCCCAAATCGGGAAGAAACAAAGCAAAAATAAAATAAAAAATAAAATAACATTAAGAAAAACGATTATTATATATATATATATATATATATATACTACGACAATAGACGTTTTGCAGATTTCAATTTAGGATTCATGACAAAATGAAAAGTCGATACCGCGCTTCAAATGCTGATTTTTTTCAACAAAAATCCGGGAGCCGGGTCTACATTCAGGTGTAGTCAGTCACTTTCCTATAAAAATTCTTAGGAAAGACATGGGTCCCTCTCTTCTCATAAACAATCATGAGTTAAATACAAAGGTAGATTTATCACCCTAGCCTTTGGTGGCACATCAATCTAACAGAAGGAAAACCCTGAATTACAGATCGCAGAGAATGCAACGGGGAAACATACCACTCTCTTTCCCAAGAATACATGGTAATTAGCAGATAATTACAACGGAAACGGGGAAAGGTCATGTTCACGTATGTTTTGGCGAGATATGCCATTAAAACTTTCTCTCTGATTTTACAGATTTACCAACACAATCTTCCTTAGTCTTATATCGTCTGGCTTCATTACTAGGATCAGATCTTTGCATGTTATTTTCCATTATCGACTATACTCCAGGTGGAATCATTGTCCCATTTGTTCTTTATCATTTAAAAAAATACACTTATTATTATTATTATTATTATTATTATTATTATTATTATTATTCCATTTTTCAATACTTGCTTCTCCCCATTTTTACATTTGTTACGACGAATTCAAACAAAATATGGCCGACCATAAAAATAAGTCATTGCAAACAGAAAGACAAACAAAGGATTAAGAAAAAAAAACAACACGCCATCCAACGGAATTTGATGAATTCATAATAAAACAAACGATCATTGTCTTTGTTCTCAGTAATAACAGAGCAGAGTCAACAGAAATACAGAAAATCTAAATTAAATTAAAAAATAATAACTAAGAAAACAAAGAAAAAATGGAGACGGGGAGAAGACGATAAATTGATAAAAATTGAGTCTAAAAGTACGATGAGAAAATCAAGAAACAGAAGGTAGCCATTTTGAAAATGGAGTTAAATAGATTAATGGAATACATGAATAATGGAACAACAAATACGCAGAATTAACGATTAAAACAAAACGAAAAAGAATCAACTAAAGTGCCTTAAGGGTGGGGGATGATTTTATGCAATGTTTATTTATATTTTTATTTTATATTTTGTGAAATGTTTGATCATTTTATTTAAAACACGTACACATAATTTGGCCATCGTCTGTTTTTCTGTATTTTAAATACTACACTATTTACTCATTGTATTTTAAATATATTTGAAAGAGCGCATTTAACTGTTACTTTCTTTTACTTCCATGATTCATCATAAAATTAAAAAAAAGAATTCTCATTAAAAATTTAAAAATGATTTTTAAATATTGAAGCAAACACACATTCCATGAAAGACTGTAAGGCTTCTACGTTTGTATCAGTTATTTACTTTTCCGTCATTCTATATTTGTCTGTTTATTCCGAGGTAGCTTAGGACTGGAACTTGGTCGCTCCCTCAGTCAGCACTTGGCTATGTTTTACACTGTAGAACTACGATTCAGAATCCTTTGTTAATAATTATATAATCAATTTCGTTCTTCGTGTCTCATCCCGGGTTTTTTCATGTCCATAAGTTTTTACTGAAACCAGACATTGGTAATTATTTTTTTTTCAATGTGTTCGTTTAACATTCCTAGTCCTGAATTGCAAACTATTTCGCCATCTCGTTCCTTTCTGGTCTTGACATTTATGTCTCCCATGATAATGGGGGTTTCTTATGGTTTTCACTGAGTCAGAGCGTTATCCACCGTGCTGTAAAAGTTATCAATTTATTTATCCTTGCTATATAGGCTTTATACAACAATAAATGCTAGGTTAAAAGGCTTCACTTTCAGTTTAACTAAAAGAAAAAACTTGTTAAAGGATTGAACATATTTCTTCATATTATTATCTAGTATTAATCCTACTCCTCTTTCATTCTTCTTTTCTATATTATTATATATATAAAGATGCATGGGTATAACCCATACAAACGTATATATTATGACAAGAATAAAGCCAATAATATATACACACGCGCGCACACACACACACGCATATATATATATATATATATTTGTGTGTGTGTGTAATTAAATTTGGATGTAAAGCATATTTGTGTGTTATACATCTTTATATATGTGAGAATGCATACCGTATATTTCCGCGTATAAGACGAGCTTTAAAACAAAAAAAATCACCCTTAATAATTGGGGGTCGCTTATACAACAATTCTAAAAAAAGTAACCTTAAATTCTGAGTGATTTTTGTTCGGTAGACTAACATCTTGTTGCGTTAAACAATAAAATACATGAAAAGTTCGCATTATGAAATAAACTGATCATAAATGTATTAAAACAATTTCTACCTCATACATTACTGGCATAACTTTATAATAAATGCCTATTCGAAGAATAATTCCCTATCAATGAAATCAACTTGTATCTATGGAAGCTCAACTGAGAAAATATAAACATCAAGTTATGATTGCGTTCACAGCAAACTTTATCTTTCTCTAAACTTTCAATAATCATTATAGTAGCGTTAATTACGTCAATGATAACGTTTAGGATGACATAATATTCATTTCTCATTAAAAATTCATTATTGTCGATAAAGTATAAGTAAATGGCCATCAGTACACCAGGCTGGTTGTAGCTGTTTAGAAGAAGAAGAAAGATGATGAAGAAGAAGAAGAAGAAGAAGAAATTGCAAGAGATTACGTGATAAAACGTAAACGAAACAATGGTTTCCCTTTTAGGGGACGTGTGTAGGAAAAAACAAGATATAAAATCAATTTTTTTATTTTGAATTTCTAAGGATACATTAAGTAACAATATTTCCAATAACATTATATGATCAATAAACAGTCGTTTTATAATACTAGTATAGAATAAACTCATAAAAATTTGCTATATTTTTTACCTTGTCTTATCTAAAGGTCACCTTATACGCGGAAATATACTGTATATATAAATACATATATAAATATGTTGTTTAATAAGTAAACGAAAACAGAGCATCTACACAAATACGGGTCTCCATTAAAAATAACGTTTAAGCAATAAATTAAAAATTGTCGGATTAATAAACGAAAAAGACATTACTAAAAATTGTCTTTGTTTACGTTAGGATACGACACTGGGTAGATATGTATATTTCGTGAATCACGAAAAGTCAGCGTTGAAAAGCACTATTCGCTTTATGTTTGGTCAGGAGGCTTTTCGTGACCGAGAGGTCAAGGCACGTTATATACATACATACATACATATATATATATATATATATATATATATATATATATATATATATATATTATATACTTTGAAAAAAAATCTATATGCCAACTGCATTTTTAACTCTGGACATGAACCTTTTCCGTTATTGCTCTAAAATCCACCCATCATAAGCGTCCTTATGTGAAGTTCACCCAAGTTCAATTCTACTTCCTTTTCATTGTTTGACATTTTCTTTTATTTTCAATCTTTGAATTCCTTTGGCAGTATTTTCTCCTTTTCAAGAAATAAAATCAATTCTTTGCTTTTAAGAATTTATCTAAATAAGGTCGAATCGAAATTACAAACCATGTGACCACCATTCGATCACTTGGTTATGAAAATCCTTTCAGACTGAATTTGTTATCGATTGATTGATTCTTTGTTTGCCATTCTCTCTGCACAAGAAATCGAAATGTTCTTTTTGCTTGTCGCACTGTACTCTATTGGGTACAATATATTGATTTTACAAATTAGTTTTGAAGAGGGACAGAAAAATATAAAATAACAATGCAATTAGACAAATATATATATATATATATATATATATATATATATATATATATATATATATATATATTTATATATATGTATTTAATATGTGGGTCTTTGTGTGTTAATATCTTACTGTGAATGTGTCAGCCCATGTTTTCCTTTTTTTCTTTAGCGCGATTCGACTGTTTTCGAAGTCAGAATCTTCAGATCCTTACAATAGGACACACACACACACACACACACACATATATATATATATATATATATATATATATATATATATATATATATAGAGAGAGAGAGAGAGAGAGAGAGGATAGAAAGAGAAAGAGGGAGGATATGTTGATATGTACAATGATCGGTATATAAAACAATATGTGAAGTTGATTTTACACAATTTAAATAAGACGTAATCTCTTGTCTGTGAGCAAGTAATGTTAATTAAATGCAAATATAACACTCATTTCTTTGCTGTAAAACCCTTCGTAACTGAATGGAGATAAGGATATTTAGAAGTATATCATGAAGGTAATTTTTCACATGTTGTAAAGAACTCAGTTTTAATCACCCCCCCCTCTCTCTCTCTCTTACATACACATATATATAATTGTGTATTTTGGCAGCAATCCGTCTTTTATACATGTTTAATTAAAAATGACTGATAAGATACTGCTCTTCAGTATTTCATAATTTTCTTCTTCTCAGGACGTAAATTATGTTTTTGCAATGTCACGGAGTGTAGCACGACGCTTTCAAGGAAGCGGCCTGACTCATCTAGAATCAGGTCGGGGTTGCTGTTGGAGCCGATATGATGCGAAACCCGATATATATATATATATATATATATATATATATATTATATATATATATATATATATATATATATATATATATATATATATATATATATATGTGATAAGAATATACTTTTTAAGTTATGATATATTTATGGGTAAAAATAAACATTATAAGAAATAGAGCTTATGTAAACTCGCCATTTGTTGTTTATCTCAGTTTCCACTTACACATATGTGTGTTTGTGTGTATGCATGCACATGTGTGTGTGTGTGCGTGCGCGCACGTGCGCATTCGTGTGTGTGCGTATGTGTTCGTGTGCGTGAATGCCCCTGTCTTTAAAAGCATATATACTTTCCTCTGTGCTTACTTCTGTTATTGTATGTGCTTATCTATGTGTGTATTTCTGATCGCCCGTCCGTCTTTACGAGTGTTTTTTTTTTTTTTTAATATACCGAGAGAGCGCTGGGGCGGTCTGTCTGTTGCACCCGGGGCGTGTCTGTGTGTCTCTTACTGTCCAATTCAAAAACAGATACTAACCTAAAAAAGAAG
>CAHIKZ030000780.1:1992500-2020000 GCA_903632075.3 Acanthosepion pharaonis | reverse complement strand
AGTCAGGTTTCGATCCCGGCCACATTGAGGACGAACAAAAGCATAATATTTTTAAAAAAATGTTTTTATATATATATTCGACATATATTAGCTATATTTTCGCCTTGATAATGCCGATGTACAGGGTGGTCCGAAAGTCATGTCAAAAAGTAATGAGAACAATAGAAGAGCAAGTAATACAAAGCACGTGTCATGGATTCAGTTCATTCACTTCCATTAACACTGTCACACATGAACAAGATCTCTATGATCGCTTTCATTTTCGTGGCACAAAATGATGCGGCGCCATGTCTTCTGCGATATTTTACGAAACCCTGCTTTGTTGATTGTTTGCAAATGCTTTCCTACTTGATAATATCCCAGAGAGGGTCGAAATAGAAAATTATATTATGTAGAAGTGACATGATTTTCGGACCATTCTGAAGAAAGTTTACTTTGATTCAAATCTCCGTTCAGCATGTAAAAGTCCAAGTGATATCCCAATACGTCAGCACACCAACTACTGATATATTCGGGTAAAATTAGTTTTAGGCTCCTAACTTATTTATTTGTTTTTCATTTTTCAATGTTTTCTATGAATTAAATTAGTCGTCGATAGTTATTTTCTTTTTCAAAATTACTCGTGACTTAAAACTGTTTAGATCAATGAAAACTAAATTTAATGTTTAAAAAGAATTTTTATTGCAATATATTCGTCCACTTAAACTTTAAAGTCTTACATCATTTCGAATGGCAATACGATTTGTTTTATCAAACAGCGCATTTTCCCCCGTTTTTTCTAATACTGGAGTGTTTTAAAAGATATAAAAGCATCGATTATTTTTAATCAGATTTTTTTCCTGAACTATCGTCATTTTAATTTTCTTAGAATTTTCATCAAATATTAAAAGGTCAACAGAGTCGTTGGCCGAGTCACTTATATTTTTTATTGTTTTCTTTGTTATTGGCATGTTAAACTAAAAAGAAGCAATGTTTTATAAGCACATTTTGAATGAATTAAAACGTTTTGTGCGACAGGAAAATGGCAGTTTGAGAATAAGTAAAAGCAAGTGTAATTTAAAGACCCCACCCAAGAATAATCTAAAAATATTCAACGTATTTATATCTCTATAAATAAATGCGAATGTCAGTGTGCTAATGTGTCACATTTTTTCAACTTTACACCTAGCAGTCATAGACAACATATCATGCCGTTTTGGAATCATGTCGACTCCATGAGCAAATTAAAAGAATTTAGAGCCGGATTCGGGCCCGTAATCCTGAAATTTTGAATTCCCAAGTTTACATTACGGCGATGATTTACGTGATGTTTTGCCACGAATTTTTCTGTACGATAACAATTTTTATAACTTGGAAAAAAATTTGGGAATGATTTAAATTAACTGCGAAATTTTTGAACAGAAGGTTAGGATCTACGTACACCAAATTGTCATTAAATTAAGTGGCAGCAGAAGAATTATCATTGAACTTTTAAAAGGTAAACATAAATATTAATGCAATACTTAAATGCAGCGATCAATTTGGAGTTCTTAGTAGTATATTGTTGCCTATTGCATAAGGCAGCAGTATGCCTTGCAAAAAGAAATCTCCGGCAACAGATGACCAGATTGCATTCAAAAGAACCAAGGCTGCAGCGAGGTGAAGAAATTCCTGTGCAAAGGAAAACCAAGAGCTTCCAATGCTGAGAATATGCAAAGATTTAGGGACTCTCACAATCAGAATACCAAAGACATTTCTTTTTTAATTTATGATTTTTGTATTCGTTGTTAGTTTCATTTTAAAATAGCACGTTTTGCATGCTAACATTTAAATATCGGGTTCCTCGTTTCCACATGATAGTTCGTGTTTTGCATTTTTTAATGAAATATATTTTGTATGTCAGGTCAAAGTTTTGTTGTAATTTTATTGACGTTGGGCTGCTAGGATTTTAGGCCCAGTACCTCGAGAAACTGTAGTACCTGTTTACAGATTATGTGATGCAGCAACTTTATGCAGGGTGGCCAAAATAAGATGGAAATATCAAAGAGACACTCTGTCGATTTGTGAGAAATGTGAATTCCTGATGCTATCGACATGGGGCAGCCATCCCAGTGTATGGCACGGTGGGGAAGTGCCTTAAAACCATACCACGCGTTGACCTAGGCCTTGTGTGTAAAATTGGTATGACTGGTTTGGTGGTCAATGGTTAAACTACCACGAAGTCCCATATTAACTGAACTGATAGTTTGAGCGTGCTGGCCTTTTGTGTTGACCACGAAAGATGGTACGCTCTCTCCGAAAAATGAAAAACTGTAATTAAGGTCCACTCAGAATAGATTTTTTAGTCGGTTTGACCTCATCCAAGGCAGTAAAGCCACGAAGACACAATGGGTTTCTGGCTAGGGAAGAATTAGGAATAGAAACATTATGAATGAGAGGTAAGAGAAAAGAGCAATCAAGAGGACAGTAGATAGCAATTGACATTGCATTAAATTTTTTGCAGATTAAAGTTGTCTTGAGTGTATAGAGAAGCGAGAAGTCCGAGAGAAGAAACTGTTAGCATAGAACTTACAGCTACATCTAGCCAGATTAAATGTAAATCGATGAGATCACGATGCGCTTTATTTTAAAAAAAAAAGAAGAAAATCTAGGTACGAAGAGCTCATCTGAACAATTACCATGCAAGTATTCTACAAAAACACAGAGGGACAACATTATGTCGGTGGGAAACTGACTGAAACTGAGCTGCCAGATCAGGACCGATAATGTTGCTGATTCCCCAGTGGATTTTATGCAGTATAAATTAAGCCGCCAGATCAGGACCAATAATATTCATAGGAAAGTGAAAGCGACTGACTCCCGGATTTTTGATGAAAAAAAAAAATCAGCATTTGAAGCTTGGTATAAACTTTTCATTTTGTATCCCTGCCCTTAATAGTTAATTGAAATATGCAAAACACATTTAATTGAAGAATTTGTTTAATTTGTTGTTTTTTTTTTTTTCAATATAAAAGTTGTCAATGAAACGTTGCAATATAAACAAATATGCACTGATTAATGATTCTTTTTTTTAATTTTCATTATCTGGGGCGTTTAATCTATAATAATCAAAAATAATTTCGATTGATAAAAACAATTATTTCCGATTAAAGTGCCTATTTACAACTCAGCCATTTAAGGTTATTTATTTTGTCTATTAACGTGGACCAGGGGTGATAATATTACTGATTCCCCATTGGATTTTATGTAGTATAAACCACGGGTGGCTTCTGTGGGTGTCTGACAACACAAAATGAGGTGACGCCTTCAACAAGTAATGGATAAAGGCCCTAGCAGGCACGTATATCCAGATAAGAGCGGCTTGCTCACACATGAATTAAAATATATGGATATGAATGAGTTTATTAAATAGTTGGACCTTTTGTCAGTAAACATATACATAAATATATATATATATATATATATATATATATATATATATATATAGTGTTAAATGTATGAAAGGCTTTACTTGATGAATTTAAAGCAGAGTTTTAACAAAAATAGAAGCGATGCCTTAGCGATTCTGATTTTCATTTCCAGTCGTCAGTTTTGGAAACCGGGCTAAAAGTACCCTTATATCAAGATGAGCTTCCATAGTTTCTAAACTTCCAGTACTATACTAACGTAATCACTTATTTGCGGTCACTACATTCAGCAGATAATTCTGATATATATATATATATATATATATATATATATATATATATATATATATATATATATATATATATATATATATATATATATATATTGAAAAGTATTAAACAAATTAAAATTTTCAGACAGACTGTGTTTTATATTAATATTATTTTTTTTGTTTTATTATTTTAATTATGTTGCTCGAGTAGTTTCGGCCAGCATGGCCAACATCAGGAGAAAAAAAATCCTTGCTTGTTAGTAGCAGTGAACTAAAGGAGTCAATGACTGTTTCCGAAGAAAGTGAACTTTATCTGTAGTTTTCATTTGTTTTTTAACCTTAATTTTGTTCAGTTTTTTTATTGGTTAAACGGCCTCATTCAAGTTGTTTTTAAAATAGAGGCTAGAAAGTTCCTGGGTCTCAGAATTCCTTCCTTTGTCATTTTGACAGTTTTATTAGTTGCCTGGAAGGAGATGCGTGTGTTAAGTGAATGTTATCTTTCAGTTTTAGGGGAGTGCGTGTGATGTGTGCATGTGTGTATATTTGTGAGAATGTGTATATATGCGTGAGACCTAAACACCTCAGCAAGAAATGTGGGTAGGGCTTGATATATATATATATATATATATATATATATATATATATATATATATATACGTAAGATCGAGTACGACTCGAGATGCTTAGCCACCTTACTAGAAAAGCATGGTGGAGGAACCAGTTTAATTGACTATGACTTGTTAATCTAAAATCTGTAGTAATAAAAAAAAAAAAAAAAGAAAACGTAAAAAAATGACGTGTAAAAGAAAAAGGGAAAATAGAAATTTGAAAAGTATTGAAATCATTGGTGCTTGGTGAGGGAAAATGTAGCAAGAGGTCAGTGTTCCATTCCAGTTGAAATCTAATATTTCACCTCCATCAATTGTTCCTCATTTAGTCTTGGGCAATGCTAAGATCCGCTTACACAATATATATAGAGAAGAAAATGTACAGATTAAATAAAGACAAAGTCGGCGGGCAAGGCGAAAGGTTAGTTGAAGAAAGGTCGGCAGATGATAGGGATCGACGCGGGTGAGTGAAAAACGCAGATCATGGTAGGTGGGATAGTTGATTATATACACAGGAAATTACTTATACCCGGGATATTGGCACTGGCTGGACAGAAACTTTCGGCACATGACGTGCGATTATTAGGCTGCGTCTTTGCCTGATTATTGGCGGGAAATGAACCTTAGTCATTTTTTTTTTAATTTATTTCTGATGGCAATTTGTGTGTGCTACCGTTTTGTTGGCGGCAGTTCTCAGACGTCTGGTCAAGAGTGTGTTTGACTGACTGCAAATTGATTGATAAACAGAACGACACAGCATTGGTTTGCATATGGGTGCTTCTGGGAAGATAAGTGTGTAACTGAATGCATATGCGTGGACGTTGCGTATATTGTTAGCAAGATTAGTTTAGTTAGGCAGAAGGTTATGTGCATTGTAGTATATATATATATATATATATATATATATATATATATATATATATATATATATATATATATGTATATATATATATATATATATATATATATATATATATATATATACACTCACATAGCCACACATATATAGCTGCTTTATATAGCATTGTTCAGTGATAAGCTAATCCTATAAACCACAGCCACTTGCGCTAATGCAGCGCTCTTCAGTAAAATGAATGGAGCACTTCGGCTGATTGGCATTTGTTTACAATGTAAAAACAATACGCTAGAGTTAGTTTTGTAACTCCGCGAATGACACACGCGCGCACACACACACACACACACACACACACACACATATATATATATATATATATATATATATATATATATATATATGCATACAAAACGCATACTTATTCGATACACAACCAACCAATCTGCCGCCATTGGGTGGCATGCCACTAGCGTTTACCGCTGGTGGCCCACTATCAGACTGGCGTATGCTCGTCTCGTCAAAGCTTCTACTGGCAGACCGCTAGAGGCCCACCAGTTGCCCGCTGGTAGCATACCGGTGGCTGCCACCAGGGGATCACTGGCATTACGATCGGCGGCTCGCCATTAGGGCCGTGTGGCTCGTGTATATATATATATATATATATATATATATATATATATATATATATATATATATATATGTGTGTGTGTGTGTGTGTGTGTGTTCGTGTGTGTGTGTGTGTGTCGTGCGTGTGTGTGTGTGTGCAAAAATCTCAGATAGAGTTTATCTGTAAAAGGACAATATGGAAAAAAAACAAAACGAAAACTGATGTTAGCCAACGCATTTCATTATCTGAGGGACTTTATCAAAAACAAATGAAAGAATTTCATTTTGTCAGCGGTAGTTAAATTTTAATTTGTTCGAATCTCAACACGGTTGATTTGTCAGGAAGAAGACTTCCTGATGTTATAGGATCTAGCGGGGGATCGATCCCAGCTTGCGGCACCCTTGGAAAGTGCTCGAAACCCATACCACGGTTTGACCCAAGTCTTGTGAGTGAAATTGTGTAGGCGGAACATTTATGGGACCGTCGATAGCTATACTAGCAGGAAATCAGAAGTCATCTTGACCGAGGGATTGAGCGTGCTGGCCTTGTTCAGATTGTTGATCACGCTAGATAACACGTTCTCTCCCAGAAACTGTAACTAAGGTCTGCTCAGCATAATTGCAGTATAAACCACAGGTGGGCTCTATAGGTGCTTAACAAACACAAATGTACCTGAGCGTCTGAATTAGGGATTGGCTAGCAACCCTAGTAGATAGGTCATAGCCAGGTATTATCATTTTTATTTATTCATTTATTATTATTATTATTTTTATCTCCCTGTGTCTCTCTCATATATTGTATGGAAGAGCGTTTGATGTAACAATTGCCATTTCAGAAAATAATATCTGTGAGCTGAGTTAGATTTATTGCTGGACTTGTGACCAATTCTACTAACAACGCGGTTATAATAAGGCAGAAAAAGGAAAACCAACTAAACACACCCGGAATGTAATTGAAAAAAAAAATGTAATTTTATATTCCAGCTTTAGGCTTATAATTTGCTGGCTATTGGAAAACCGAAACAAATAAACCAAATGAACAAATAAAAAGAAATTAAATATAATTATATATAATGAAATGGACAATGTCCGACAATTATTTTACATTTGGATACGCTTTGAGCAGATATGAATGTACGTGAGAGATTCATGGATGGTTGAAGTTTAAAAGCAGTAAATTCGACCTTACTGACCGAACGATTCTCTGTGGCCGAATCGGGTATAAAGGCACGTCATATGACGGTTCCGTATAGGGTACTGGTTCGAATCCTGTCGGAAGACGAATATTTTCTATGAAAATTTCTCGGACATTCAGGCATATAAATGGTATTTAATAGTGTTTTTATATATATATATATATATATATATATATATATATATACCGGTAAATGTTGTTTATTATAAACAGAGCATTTACTTAAATATTTGTATCTATAAAAAGAATGTATAAACATATAATGTTTTAATATATATATATATCTATAGAACTTACTGTAAATTGGTGAGACCTTTATGTATGTGTGCATGTCCTTACACGCATATAGATACATACGTATAAGGACACGCACACATACATAAAGGTCACACCAATTTACCGTAAGTTATATATATATATATATATATATATAGAGAGAGAGAGAGAGATAGATAGAGAGAGAGAGAGAGATTGAGATTAAAAATTAAATATAATAATGACCTTACAAAAATTTCCCATTGCCTTTTGTTGACTCGGTATTTTTGATTCTTTCTCGTTTTTTTCCCCCTCCCGCATTTTAATTTGCCGTTTTTCTTTTTTGTTAAAACTATTATTGTCTTTGGTTTCCCCCATTTCGTACTTTTATTTTTGTTCTTAAATAACAAATTTTGTCCTGTGAGTTTTTACGACGTTAGACTGTGGTGGGTTTTTCCACCATGGTCGACAACAACAATTCCAACCTTCCTAAGACACCGGTTCCAGTCCCGGCGTCGCCTAACAAATCGGCCTGGGCAGAAAACAGGCCGGCCCATCATAATAATAACCGAACGTTTCGGTTTTTAAATTGGATATCACGTGACAACGAAGCAACACAAGTGATTCGCTCTTTGACGTCAGATCAAACGTAAAATGACATTCTTTTCACAAACGTAATTTTTACTGCGACAATTAAACTGACATTATTTGGATTTGCAATTTAATTTAAGTTTTACATCATTTGCTTGGAGGAATTTTCAGATATTTTTTTTTAAATCAAATTCACCCCAAAGAAGAAAGACACAAGATAGTTACTGAGTGTATAAGAATTAGAAAACCAAAACATTACTAAAGAGTAAGAACAATAAAAGTGTACTCAGGAAGACAGTAGATAAGATTGACATTTTTTGAAGATCAAAGTTAACTAGAAAGCATGGGGCAGAGAGAGAGAGAGAGAGAGAGAGAGAGAGAGAGAGAGAGAGAGAGAGTTCTACAAGGGAGAAATGCTGTTAGCATAGAACTTACATTTACATCTAGCGAATGCAAACTGTTAATTGATGCGACCTAGTTGCCAATCTAGTACTGCGTTTAATTTCATAAATCTGAGTACCACAATGAAGAGCTAATCCGAACATTGACCATGAAAATATTTATGGAAAAGGCACAGGGTAAGTAACTTTACGGCAATGGGGAAGTGACTAAAGTCGGGAAGTCAGTTCAGGGCCAATAATATTGCTGATTCTTATTGGATTTTATTAGGACTCTCTAAATATGTATCAGGAGCGCCGGAACATGTGCGGCAAGAATATTCTAAGCATGGACGAATAGCAGACTTATAGATATTCTAAAATTACTGAAGTTTCATCTTCAACAACGAACAGATGCAGAATATTCTCTAGCCATCATAAACAGAGGATAAACAGATGAAAAACAGATGAAAAACAGATACCTTCTAAATGTTGTTCCATGATTTGAACATATTTTGGGACACAAGTTCACGCCAGATGTCAAGTGGAATTCATATACACGATTCATCGCTAAAATTTCTGCAAGAATTGTCTGGTATTTGTACGTCTCCTTCTGCGATGTTTTATCTTTGGAAGATGCAAATCAAACCAAAAAAAAAAAAAAAAATGAACGACCTGGGTATGACGATAAACTACATCCGCGTCCTGGGTAAGACGATAAACTACGTCCAACAGCAAGGACTCTGATCAGGAGGTTTTGAGGGACGTGGAACCACCTCTTAATTGCTGGTGTTCCCAGGTCCACCCTGACCTGGGGTGCTAGCAACTTTTAGGGTCCCAGCTATGGGCAAATAGTCGACACCCAAACTTGTTTAAAAATAGGTTTTAATACCAGAAATTCTTTGTAATAAAAATAATATTACCAGCAACAATTTTTGAAGAAAAAATTATTATCAGCAATACTTAAAAAAAGTACCAGCAATACAAACAGCTATACATTTAAAAAAAAAATATTACCAGCTATAGATTTCTCCAAGGAAAAAATAGATTTTTGAAGAAAAACATATTACTAGCAATAAAAATTTTGTGGCATTAAATGAACCATTGAGGTTGATATGCCATAAAACAAATCAAATCAAGCCAAACCAAAAAAAAAAAAAAAAAATGGAGTATTACTGCCATATTTGTGTTGGAGAGCCTCAATCCTCAGTTACCAGTTTTGACACAGCCTTGTGGAGAATGACTTATTTTCTCCTCTAAACTCATTATCCCGCAGAGTAAATGTTACAAGCCTATCGTTACTTCCATGGTAAATATTTCGTCCAGTACCGTTCTTTCCTCTCACCAGCTCAGACATTTAAAGCTAAATCTTTCTTGTTACGTCCAAAATGGTTGAATTGCCGCGATTCGGTTCCGATTCCATTGGTAAGAAAGGAGTTCCACTCGGAAATGTTCTTCCAAAGAACTGCTATTGATGTTTCCCTGAACAAGCTTAACTACTTAATAAATAGGTTTATTCTTTATCTACCTTGCATTTTTATTCATTTCCCACCGCCGCCTTTTATTTTCTTATCGCAAACCTCATTTAATAATTCTCTACTTGAATGACTCTATATAAAAATACACGTGACGTATTTTTCTTTTATTCCAAGAAAAAAATGTATACAATTTACTTCTGCTAAAATAACATTTTTTTTAAATTGAGCACTAAAGCCACTAAGACACAAGAGAGTTACAGGATGTGGAAGAATTAGAAACAGAAAAATTTCTTTAATCGATTTCACCCCATGCAAGGCAGTAAAGCCACTAAGACACAAAAGGATTACAGGATGTGGAAGAATTAGGAACAGAAACATTAATAATGAGCAGGAAGAGGATAGCGTAATCAGGACGAAAATAGATAGTGATAGACATTGCATTTAAATTTTTGCAGATTCAAGTTAGCTGCAAAGCATGGAGCCGGAGGGGAGTTCCACAAGCGAGAAGTGTGAGAAAATAAACTGTTAGCATAGAAATTACGGCTACATCTAGTCAGCTCAACTGTAAATTGATGAGATCTCGACGCCAGTCTAGTATTCTGATTAAATTCAAAATGTCTAGGTGTACATGTTCTCAACAAACATATTGCTCATATAAAAGGAATGCAAAAGAAAACGGAATATCCCGATTTTTATTCTATTGACATTGATTAATAGAGAAATTCTGACTTTGTGTGTGGGGGTGTTAAGAGAGAGAGAGAGAGAGAGAGAGAGAGAGAGAGAGAGAGAGAATGTTGCTTGGTTGTTTTTATTTAGTGGCATATCAACCTCTGTGAATAATTTAATGCCATAATGCAAATATTTTGTACGCAATTTTATTTTAATTTTGGGTATAATAATCGTTTTACTAATTAACCCATAGCTGAGGGAGAAGCGGTGACTTCATACCTTTCCCAAGGTTATTTGCTCGTAAGTTAATATAACGAATTCAATTGGATTTGAAATTCGGGTCTCCGGTTAACAATACCGAGCCACGATCAGTCACACCACCCGTACACCCATGCTTACAGCACTGCGGTCACCCATCAAGGTTCAACGTCATGTGCCCCTAAGCAGAGAGAGAGGGGAGAGAGAGAGAGAGAGAGAAGGAGAGAATAACAGAAAAAAATAGGGGAGAGAAACGGAGAAAATCAGAAAATATTTTCACAGATGGCGAGAAGATAGGAAAGGGTAAAAGAAAGACGTCTAAGTCGCAAGTGACTCTATATTTTCTATCTCAGGTTCATAAAGAGAGACTTGTGTCTACAGAGATGAGTTGAGAAATGAAACAAAAAAAAATAATCAAAAAGCGAGGTAACAAAAGACCAATAGCGAGAGAGAAATTCTTTGAGGGCCTGCAGGTCATATACTGTTGCTTCCGAGTCTGACAGGATATTACAATGGCAGGGGAAGACGTTGACTAAGGATGGTCCATCCATATTGGCACTGAGCCGACACTGCAGGTTGATGTCGAAATCTGCCCGGACAGCCAGTTGGCTATACGCCTAGCCTTCAAACCAGAACATGTAAGCTAAGCCGTTTAACACGCAGAGGAATTAATAGGGAAACTAACTCATTTATGCACACTTAATTACTCCAGTTTTGTATAGCCAATTGACGAAAATCATGCTTCACTTTCGAATAGATTATCTCTGTATTAGGTTGACTGTTACTATCTCTCTTTTTCCGTCTGATCATATCTATCACTCTATCTATCCCAGTCTGTTCATATCTATCTATCTTCACCATTTTTGCAATGATTTTCAACTTGCACAAAGACCCAAAACCACTCGAAGTAGTGAGTTACAGAGTAAGAGGGACAGTTTATAACGATATGTGTAAAAGATGACAGTTTAACCTAGGCTTCAAAAACTTACTATTGTAGTGATCAGAGAAGCATCCTCTTGGGAGTCGGATGTAGCTATCTATCTATCTATCCATCTCATTCTGATCATCTATCTATCTATCTATCTATCTATCTATCTATCTATCTATCTATCTATCTATCTATCTATCTCCTTCCGTTCATATATATCTAGACAACTAGCTAGCTACCTATCTCATTTTGTTCATATCTATCTATCTATCTATCTATCTATCTATCTATCTATCTATCTATCTGTCTCCTTCCGTTCATATATATCTAGACAACTAGCTAGCTACCTATCTCATTTTGTTCATATCTATCTATCTATCTATCTATCTATCTATCTATCTATCTCCTTCCGTTCATATATATCTAGACAACGAGCTAGCTACCTATCTCATTTTGTTAATATCTATCTATCTATCTATCTATCTATCTATCTATCTATCTATCTATCTATCTATCTATCTATCTATCTCCTTCCGTTCATATATATCTAGACAACGAGCTAGCTACCTATCTCATTTTGTTAATATCTATCTATCTATCTATCTATCTATCTATCTATCTATCTATCATCTATCTATCTATCTCCTTCCGTTCATATATATCTATGAGCTATCTATCTATCTCATTTTGTTAATATCTATCTATCTATCTATCTATCTATCTATCTATCTATCTATCTCATTCTGTTCATGTTTATCTATGTATTTTTGGAATAATTTTCAGTCTGTAAAAAGGCCCCAAAGTCACTCAAGGTAGAGAGTTAGAGAGTAAGCGGTACAGTTTATAGACATATGTGTAAAAGATAACAGGTTACTCTAGTCTTCTAAAGATTAAAAATATAGTGATCAGGGAAGCATCATCTCTCCCCCTCTCTCTCACTATATATATATATATATATATATATATATATATATATATATATTCAGTTCCATGTAGTTTAACCTCGGGTTTCACGTTTTTGCGATCAACAGAAAAACTGGTTAATTTTTTCAATAGTGATTTGCTTTATGCTTATTTGTGTTTGATTATTTGTGTGTGGTGGAGGGTGAAATAACTGATCTATCTCTTTCTGCTCATATCTATCTAAATTTCATTCTGATCATATCTATCTATCTATCTATCTATCTATCTATCTATCTATCTATAAATCTGAATCAGGTGATTTCTATCTATTTTCATATCTATCTGAATCAGTTAATAACTATCTACATATCTATGATCATAATTTCTGGCACTGGGAATATATGATCTCAAAAGCTATGAATAAAAAATTTGGTTTTAGCTTTCTTCTTCATAAATAAACATAGCTTGGGCGCCATACTGTAGAGTAATGTTTTATTAATCTAGTTTCACAACGAAATGATTTTGAACATCAGTGAATGCCCGAAATGAAGCTATAGAAAGCCATAAAATGTTTTCAAAACATCGATCATATATATTTCCGGTCGCCTAGGTCTATCCTCACAAACAGAAAACCCCTAAAAGAAATAAGACACGTCTACACAATAATTCCTGAACTCGCAAATATTGCTGTCTTGCAATTTTACTTCTTGTCCTTCTTCTTCTATGTGCCGTATCTTTTCAGGGCTTGGGTGATCATGACTCTCCACAACGTTCTATTACTTGTGGCCCTTCGCAACGTTTGTCCCTCTGCCAAAACGCCTGCCACCCATTCCGACATGACTTCACAGAAAGTCGTCAGGTAAGCGGGCCACTGCATTCCACTGTCCCTTTTGAACTAGATATGCCTTGTGAGTGCCAGATTCTCCAATCTCTTCTGTCTCATTGTTTCCCAGAAATTTCAGCCAACACACACATACACATACACATATATATATATATATATATATATATATATATATATATATATATATATATATATTATTTATTTAAAAATATTTAAAAATATGGAATCATATTTTTATAAATAATTATATTTATGCTCTACTTTTTTGTATCGAGCACTATTTTTAAAAAAATAATAACTAAAATACTAAGGGACTTTAGATTATTTACCTAACCAGTTCTTTCCTTTTTCTATATATTTTCACACACACACACACACACACACACACACACACACACACACACACACACACACACACACACATATATATATATATATATATATATATATGAAGGAAAATGTTTGACCAAAGAAGGCGCTACCTTTATCTCACGAGATCAATGGATGCCTACTATATCTATTATCTTGGTCTGTGTCAGGCAAAGCTGATATTTTAAGGTCAGCTGATTTATATATATATATTTCCTTTTATCCACTGTGTACGTTGCTGCCATTGCCATACAAAATTAAGTAAAATCATAACTTTATTTTATGAAAAAGACAATGATAAAATATAGAAACATCTCCAATAAAAAGATATGTTAACATATAGACGTCTAAAAACACCAGTCAATGGATTCAGACTCACGTAATTTCACGCATAAAAACAAACTAACAATTAATAAAATAGAAACAATCTACTGCAAAAACTGGTTGATCGAGTCAGGCTCCCACCATTTTGGACAGTTTCTGTTCCAACAGCTGAACGCGAACTGAACGCTCGTCAACTGGTCGATACCCATTCCAAACTGCTGGGCATTCTGAAGGTTGGATCAGAAAGAGAATCCGGCGAATGGCCAATGTTAATGTGATCTCAGTTCAAGCATGATGAAAGTTGTCAACAAGCTCGTTCAATTCATTACCTACATTTCTAATCAATGTAATTGGGTCTGAAAGATGGCAAAGAAATGCAAGAATTACAGGCGATCACAAAGACGAGTGTACATGTAGATATTTGCTGTTTTCAGCTTTGCCTGACACAGACCAAAATAATAGACATAGCAGGCATCCATTGATCTCGTGAGATAAAGGTAGCGCCTTCTTTAGTCAAACATTTTCCTTTTGCGAGTAGCGTTTGGAGTGGCTGAACAGACCAATCATTACATTACACTCTCTTCTGCAGTTGTAAAAGACGAATATGGAATGTGGAATGAAGGTCTTCATGCTTTCTTCGTTGTCTTCATATGTCCAACGTTTGCTATCGCCAACTCCCGGCATTCTCGACTCCATGAACAACATGTTGCCAGCCTATATGATCGTCTGCTAGCTGTGCTCCGCTACCAAAGTCGATACCTGTGTGTTTCAGGTCTCTCTTGGAAACGTCCTTGGAACCTAATGTAGGGCGGCTTACCAAATGGTGTAATGTGTCCAGCTCTCCGTATGTCTTTTGGTATACACCCTCATTCATTCGATGTACGCGACTCAGCCATCGAAGACGACGTTGACAAAGGTTGAAGTTGCCTTCTTCAGGAGTCCACTTGCTTCAGAACAACAATGCTGATAACTTTGACTGTCTGTATGATGCCAAGGATACGTCGTTGACAGCGTAGATGGAAGCTTTCTAGGCGTTTTACCTGACTGGCTTATGTTGTTCAAGTTCCGCTGACATAATGCAGAGTACCAAGGATCATGCTTGTCATATCATTCGTTTAGTACGTAAGGTCAGCTGATTTATCCTGTACTGTCGTTCTCATTTTGTCCATCATTCTTGCTGCTTTGTCGATGCCTTTGCCAATTCCATATGAAGCGATAGGTTGATGATTATGCTAGAAGCCAGATATGTGAAGTGATCTATGATTTCAAGCACCACACCATCGATGCTGATTTATGGAGATGAAGAAACATCTTGACCCATCGGGTTTGTTTTTTATGTTAATACTCAGCTCAAATTCCTCACAGGGATGCTTGAACTGACTAATCAGCTTTTGGAGATATTCAGCAAAAATAACACTGAGATTTTTATTTATTTATTTTTAATCCATTATCCTTCGTCCTGGGTAACACGATAAACTACATCTAACAGCAAGGCCTCTGATCAGGAGGTTTTGAGGAACATGGAACCATCTATTAATTGCTCATGTTCTCAAGGCCACCCTGACCCGCGGTTGTAGCTTCCAGCTATGGGTAAATAGTTAATCCCCGAACTGGGGTCAAACGAAAGTGTAAAAATAGGTTTTAATACCAGCAATATATTTTTGTAAAAAATTATTCCCAGCAATGAATTTTTTGAAGAAAAAAATTATTACCACCAATACATTATTACCAGCAATACATTTTTTGAAGAAAAAATATTACAAGCAATAAAAAATAAATAAATAAAATAAAATAAAATAAAATGAAAATCTTGCCGGCATTAAATAACCCATTGAAGTTGATATGTCGTAAAAATCAGAAAATAAACGGCAGGTAAAAGCTAAGAAAAAGAGCCTGATCCAAAATGCAAAGAACAGGTACAAGCGAGACGTTGAATTCGAAAAGCGTTTAAGACAGTAGAGACAAATTCTACACAAGTACAGTTACCATAAAATCAAAATATATTTTGATCTATATTGGAATAACAGATCTATGTAGCATTTAACCCGATGTCTATCAACTCAGTCAGTTATGTGCCATGCATAAGACACGCTTAGGCAATCATGTATCTTTCGATACATGACTGACGAGGCAGATTTTTTTCCGCAGTAGTTTGCCATTTCTTTCTGCCATCCAAGGATATAAAATGTACCCATAGCTGGTTGGGTGAAGATGATGATTCATACCTTTCCCAAAGGTATTAGCACGTAAATGAATATAATGTATTCGACTGGAATTCGAACTCGACTCTCTGATTTCTCAATTCAAGCTGCTATCCATTACTTCACCGCCCCCCCCACATTTATTAAAAAAAGATTAATAATATTAAAATAATAATAATATTAAAATAGTGCTATAAACTTATGCAGTATATGTTCCAGGAAACTCTTCTGGTAGATATGCACAGAAAGAAACATGACTTCCAGAATCTCTGAAATATAATTTTATATGCTGAGTCTCTTCAGCACATCCAGGTGGCTCTCCACAACTTCTTATACGTTATATATATAAATCAGACAAATATTTTAATATATTTTCTGTTTATACGTTTTTAATTAAACAGTAGTAATTACATTTACCGGTCTGAATATTCGAGAAATTTCGTAGAAAATATAAATGTATACGCACATATATGTGGCATATATTCCTAAAAAGAAAGCTACGCATTGCTCATCCAATATTTCATTCAAAGTTAAAAAAATATGTTTGTTTACTTTGTTTAAAGCATTATTTATTTGAATCGTATCATATCGCAATTTAGGAAGATTCAGTTAATTGTGATGAACAATTGAAACATTCAGCGGATGTTTGCCTTTGAAAATCTGTATCTCTGGTACGCAAAATTCAATTTGCGCTAATCACTTTCCACAATAAAAAAAAATGTGACACTTTCAGATGAACTATAGAGAAAATAGGAGGAAAGATTAAAGGCATGCAGTACATAGAGCATCCAACCGTCACTAGTTCTGTGAAAGAAGAATGCAACTGAGCTATCTTTAAATTGTTACGGTAAAGTAATCTATTCGTCAATATTTCTGTGATGACGCATTATAACTATTTACACTATTTACATCTTTCGGACTGTTGTCCTCATCTTTATTGCTATATTCACGAAGTTTCGGCAGTTGTACGCTCCGACTAGCTTTCTTCAGGTGATATAAGTTGGAATTTCGAACCGAGCTCTTTATTTAGTCCACTGGGGTAAATTGTTTTATTTCCATGTGTCATGTCTTGTCTTGATATCTCAGTTTCAGTTACTTTTCTTTAGTAACTCAACACTCCAAGTTTTAGAACACACAACTCTTTGAGTGAAATCAGTGGATTACTTCAACTAACGCTTTTATCGCCTGGGTCCCGTATCGTTACAAATCATTTTCTTTGGTTTTTTGGATCACCCATCGCCCCTGTTCGATCTCCACTTTGGCATCCTCTGTTTTAACATTGGATGAATGTATAACGACAAATACTAATATGCCCATGCTTTGGTATCCACAAAAATGCCATTGATAAACTCATTCCTACTTCAAGAATAATGATCTTCAGTTATTACCGTTCTCTCTTAATGACATATGAGATGGAAGATTGTTGAGCGCATTTTCCATGATAGATTCAATAGAACAATTAGCATAATTGCATACGCGCAAATAGCTGCCCCCCCTAAAGATTTCGTCAGTATCCACGAGGTGCTATCATAGAGGAAGACAAATGCGACGATGGTTTGGAAGAAATCTCGTTTTATTTAATTAGATAACCTAGATTTACAAACTACTGACAGATTGGCCATTGCAGCCTAAACTTTGCCAGTAGGAATGTTCGCATCACGTCTAGTGGAAGAAGAAGATATTTCAACTGATCGGCCATATTTAATGACTTATCGAACAGGAAATTGGTGAGAAACAATAGGAGAGCAACGAGGAAGTTTTAATCTGGAACTATAAAGGCCTTGGAATCAGAAAGAGGTGAAAATTTGGGAACACATAAGAGGGCTAAGAGATTTTGACACTCCCATGGCAACTGCTTAGACGAGCTTTTTCTCACTGGTATCCCCACTACATGACTTTAAGCTTAAGATTCCACCTGTTTACCATTCAAACAGCTAAATGCAACCGCCACTTCTACTCGAACAGATTTTTTATCGCACTTCCAGCCTGTGGAACTCCCTTCCATTTATTTTCTTCTCCGATAAATACAATCTTCCAACATTTAAATGCAATGTCAATCACCAAATGTCTACTATCTTATTAAATTCCGATCATCTTTTGTACTTTCCTCAATCCTCCCTATACTCGGTCTTTTCTCACGCTTTCACTCCATGTAACGCCCTGGGTACTGATGACATTATCGCCTTGCTTGGGTTGAAATGATTAAAAACGTAAGTAAACATAAATTAATCAAGTTAACGAGTTTGTATAAATGGACGAGACAAACAGCGTGTGGACAATCACTGTTTAAAGTTACGAAGGACAGTAAGTTTTAGAGAGTTATGATCGGCCATTTTGGTACGAATATGTCAGTTACAGGAAAATGATACGATAGATTATCAAAATATAAACGACCATTAACCAGATTCAGAAGCATGTCAATAAAAAAGAAACAAGATGGGGCAAAGCCTTGGTGACCATCATCAACTACTTATGTTAAAAAAAAAGAAAAAAAAAGGAGAAGGTAATTTATAGAGTAAAAAACAAAAAATTCTTTTATTTTCTTTACACCTCAACTTGCTATTATGTTGTGAACGTCATCAACTCGGTTTTTTTTTCTTGATTTGAATTTTTAAGTGTTTCGAGCTTCTTTGCATTGTTTTTACTCAAATTAAGGAGTGACCAAGACTGACAAATGCTAGTCGAAATAGTTCCATAAAAAAATAAATCATTCATTCGAACTACAACTTTTTTCTTTTAATTATACTGTTATTAATGCTATATTTAAAAAAAAAAGATTTAAAAATAATAAAAAATAGGGCTATATACTTAACCCAGTATATGTTCCAGGTAACTCTCCTGGTACATATCAGGAACAGAAATCCGTAGACGCTGCAGAATCGAGAAGAATGACTTCCAGAAAATCTGCAATAAAATCGTATATGCTGTGTCTCTCCACAACGTCTTATTCCTTATACACATATATATATATATATATATATATATATATATATATATATATATATATATATATATATCACAATGCACATAACCTTCTGCCTAACTAAACTAATCTTGCTAACAATATACACAACGTCCACGCATATGCATTCAGTTACACACTTTTCTTCCCAGAAACACCCATATGCAAACCAATGCTGTGTCGTTCTGTTTATCAATCAATTTGCAGTCAGTCAAACACACCCTTGACACACACCCAATACACACACAAACACACTATATATATATATATATATATATATATATATATATATATATATATTATATTTCGGTTATGCAGAAACGATATATCGAAAGAAAGATCGTCGAAGACGTGTGTTCATAAGCATTAATTTGGACTGACTGATTAATAGTATACCGGGATATATGACGGTTTCATGGTAAACACATGTTAGATATATAAACGTTTCCAATCTGTGATTCATCCTATCCTTCTGTCGAATTCCGATCCATATTTGTATTTGACACAAATTTGACACAACATTTTTACACACACACACACACACACACACACACACACACACACACACACACACACACACACACATATATATATATATATATATTCTAAAAAAATTCGGAAAAACACTTTAAGGTTTCACTATAATAATTTATTTCACCAGAGCCTTTTAAGGGACGCTGGATCATCAGAT
This sequence comes from Acanthosepion pharaonis, assembly GCA_903632075.3. Classification (NCBI taxonomy): domain Eukaryota; kingdom Metazoa; phylum Mollusca; class Cephalopoda; order Sepiida; family Sepiidae; genus Acanthosepion; species Acanthosepion pharaonis. The sequence goes on along the minus strand of CAHIKZ030000780.1, from coordinate 2,000,227 downwards.
AACACTTCCAAAAATGAAATGAAAGATAAAATGAAAATTCATACTTTTTGACCGCTAGTATCAAGTTTATGCAATTTAACAGAGAGGGTATGGAGGAGTGGTGGGAAAGACATGGTTGAGTTTAGAGACGGTTTACTTTATAATATATATATATATATATATATATATATATATATATATATATATATATATATATGCGTGAGCGTGTGTGTGTGTGTGTGTGTGTGTGTGTGTGTGTGTGTGAATCAAGATAAAAGGAGACTTTTCAAGCATTTGACCCTCTGATGGATTTTATTTAGATAAAGTCACCAGTGGACGAAACGCCACGACAAAGAAAAGTTTTCCTTCGCTAATTATTCCTAATGCCCTTTTACAGATAGATTTTAAGTTATATCTGAACTTTTACATACATCCATAACTAATTTCATCCCTTGAAGATTGCGTTGTGCATGACACTCCGAGTCATGCTACCGGTAAGGAAAAGAATATATATATATATATATATTATCAGAGAATGAAAGATGGAAAAAAAATTTGATTTTTTTATTTGTGTATTGTTTGATCTTCACTGATTGAGCCGACTTCACGTGTAATTTACTTATCAAGCAGCGATCATTTGTATAATTTAAATATTTAAGTGTTTCAGAATTCTAGTTTCTCTTTGCGGGATTCAGATGATTATGAATATATGTATATGTGTGTGTGTGCATCTAGTAGGCATTATTTATGTTTGGAGGTCGTCCGCATGTTGATTTGGGGTCGTTTTTACGTCAACACCGGCATTCAGCTGTCTGTTTCTGATGTTGAGTGTTATACACCGTATCCATGAACACTAATGGGTATATCCCAATTCTCATAAATACGTTGGACACTGTTGTAAGTCGGGGTAATATGCTGTCTAAGTAGTCTACCACTAGCAGTGGTTTACCTACTTCACACCGCTGGCGAGTATTGTATTTTGTTGATGTTATAAAGATTACCATTTCATTTCCAAACTCCATTTTGGTTATTCCTCATTCAGTAACACTAAGTAAAAGTGATTTTTTTGTTACCATTTTCTTTCGGAGTTCCTGGTTATTAACTAGCTGCATCCATTATGTTCTCAGTATTATGTAGAACAACATTTCTGTTCGACCCAGTTTCCATTCATCTGTGAAGAGATTGTTATAGCATTCATAGCCATGCAAGAGGATTGATATCACATGGCATTTCAGAACTCTTTTCTTTGTTTCAAACGAAGTTCTCCTTTATCTTACTACTTCGTTTACCATCTTTCTCTTATCTAATGCGCGTTCAGATCACGATGTCGCACTGTTACGATACAGGAATATAGAATTCTAAAGAAAACAAAAAAAAAGTGCTGAAATGCTATGTAATTACTATTTTCCTTGGTTGCACTGAATTCTGAAAAATGTTCTCATCGATGCTGAAGTGAGGAAAAGAGAGAGATGTGGTTCTACAAAAAAACAAAAACAAATGCTGAGTATATCATGAAGACAACATGCGAGCAACGAGAAAACCTTAAAGAATATGGGAAAGCAAACATATACTTAGGAATGTCGAAAGGAAACGTATACTTACAATCGGAAAGAGGAGGCTGAATTCAACTTGCTGGAGAAAATGCTTAGTGATAAATTGAATATGAATATACATAGCAACGTTCACCGGATGGAGAATATTGTCGACGTTTGAAAAGTGCATAATCTGAAATATGTTCGCAAAACCAATAAGCTATTTCTAATAATTAATGAAATAAGCCTGACTTCATCAACTGATTAATACAATAAACCTGTCTTCATCAACTGTTGCTGAAAAAATGGTTGACAACTTTGCGTATTACTGTGCACAGCTCGTTAGTATAATTTGATTACTCAACGTTAGCTTTTCGTCTTAGAAAATACCTATGGCTCTAAGCTGTCTGTTCGTTCATATCTCTCCAAGTTTTTGTGTATTTTGCTTTCTCCATTTTTATTCTGCTAGCTAGCCTCTTTCGATTTTTTATCTGTTTTGACTCGTTTTTATTTTGGGTTTTGCAAATGGCGGTTACCTTGTCTCATTAGTTTCTCTCTGAAATCGCATCTATTTTCATTCGTTCATTCTCTTCCGCTAAGGAATTTATTTCGTTATGATTTTTGGCTTTTATCACACACGTCCACATAATTTTCGGCTAGTAATTTTCTTCAAATTATTTAAATATTTTAATGAATTATTTCCAGATTCTAATTTTCTTCTCATCGATTTGACTTCTTTCTTTGATAGTTGTCCCCTCAGGTAATTTTTATTCGTTGCTTTTCATTCACTTTTTTTTTCTTTCTTTTTACTTCGGTTCAAATGTCATTTAGTTACAATTATTCTTCATCCTTTCTTTATTTATTCTTTCTTTCTTTTTTTCTTTAAAAATATTTTCATTTCTTTCTTATAAATTCGTTCTTTAATTAGCATCACTTTTTCATTTCTTTCCTATTTTTACAACGAATTATACACTGTACAAGGTCTGAGAGCCACTCGAGGTAGAGTATTACAGAGAAAGAGGCAAGGTTTATGCGGATACGTGTGAAAGATAACGGTTAACCTTAGACTGGAACAGGTTCAGATTGTAGTGATTGGGTAAGCATCCACTTGGGAGTTGGTTCCACAAAGCAGCGATTCGTGGGAAGGAGATGCTCGAGTGGAACTTCCATCTCACTAATGGAATGCAGAAGGATTGAGGGTTGCTCGCTACAATGTGCCTGGTATGGCTGGTGTTAGCCGTGAAGATTAGAACTGGTGAAACTAAGGAATATACACCCTAATGCAAATTAATAAATTCGTATTTTCCCAATGTAACATGACCCAGTGCACATATTAATACATCGTATGTCCATTCCACGAAGTCGTTCCTTGAAGATTAACCATATCTCGATTGGATTTATATCACGAGAGTTTCCGGTCCAATCTATATTACTTTGATTTGCTCGCTGGTAAAGCTTGCCAGTATATTCGTGCAGCGTTACCATTTTCGTTCGCTTCCTTGGAGTAACGTCGATCCCAGACAATAGACATAGGACAACTAATCGATAGTCGAGACAATGGTGTCTGGACGTGATAAAAAAAACTGATGCAATCATGGATGACGCAATATTTTTCAAGGCCAAACAAATTTCATCATACACCCCGAAAATAGATTCATATTACTACTAACCACTGCAAATGAGCTAATCTGAGGATTAAATAGAAATCGATTACACCTTTTCACTCAAATGGGTCTAAAACTGACTCTGTGGTGAACGAATGGAAACTAAAGCGGTTTTTACACTTAATTTACATAAGTGTGTAATTTATCTGAACAGGTTTAATGGAATATCGATAGAGTAGCGAAAAGGCTTGCACCGTTTTGTCTGATAGACAGACGTTGTAGAATGAAAAATGATTCATCACTCACAAGGCGCAGGTGATGCTTTTGGACTCTCTTGAGACTAGAAAGTGACGAGTGGGCAGCTCCTGTCCATATATAACAATCTTACTTCATTTTCGACCTGAAAACTTAGAGGATAGCAGGAGGAATCAAGTACTTGCTGGTGCGGTAAGGGGAACCGATCATTTTTCCAATATTCTTAACGATGGATCGTATGTACGAGTTCCACTTGAGGAATGGGTTAATTTTAAGTCTCAATAGGCGTTCTTTCTTTTCTTTTTCCTTTCTTTCTTACATTTCTTTCTTTCTTTTCTCTTCAGGTTTTTATTTAGATTTACTTTGTTTTCTTTCTTTGATTTTTACTCTTTCTTTTCCTTCTATTTATTTGCATTCTTTATTAACTTCATTCATAATCTTTTTTCTTTTCTTTTTCCTTTCTTTCTTTCTTTTCTCCTCGTGTTTTCATTTAGATTTCTTTAGTTTTTCTTTCTTTGATTCTTAACCTTTCTTTTCCTTATATTTATTTGCATTCTTTATTAACTTCATTCATAATCTTTTTTCTTTTCTTTTCTTTTCTTTCTTTCTTTCTTTCTTTCTTTCTTTCTTTCTTTCTTTTTTTCTTTCTTTCTCTTCTCCCCATTGCATTCTCTCTTTACTTCATTCAATCATATTCTTTTTTCTTTTCTTTTTGCTTTCTTTCTTTCTTTTCTCTTAATATTTTCATTTAGATTTCTTTTACTCTTTCTTTTCTTACATTCATTTGCATTCTCTCTTTACTTCATTCAATCATATTTTTTTTTCTTTTCTTTTTGCTTTCTTTCTTTCTTTTCTCTTAATATTTTCATTTAGATTTCTTTTACTTTTCTTTTCCTTACATTCATTTGCATTCTCTCTTTACTTCATTCAATCATATTCTTTTTTTCTTTTTTTTTTGCTTTCTTTCTTTTCTTTCCTCTAATATTTTCATTTAGATTTCTTTACTCTTTCTTTTCCTTACATTCATTTGCATTCTCTCTTTACTTCATTCAATCATATTCTTTTTTTCTTTTCTTTTTGCTTTCTTTCTTTCTTTTCTCTTAATATTTTCATTTAGATTTCTTTACTCTTTCTTTTCCTTACATTCATTTGCATTCTCTCTTTACTTCATTCAATCATATTCTTTTTTCTTTTCTTTTTGCTTTCTTTCTTTCTTTTCTCTTAATATTTTTTCATTTAGATTTCTTTACTCTTTCTTTTCCTTACATTCATTTGCATTCTCTCTTTACTTCATTCAATTCTTTTTTTTTCTTTTTCTTTTTTTTTCTTTTCTTTCTTTTTAATATTTTCATTTAGATTTCTTTACTCTTTCTTTTCCTTACATTCATTTGCATTCTCTCTTTACTTCATTCAATCATATTCTTTTTTCTTTTCTTTTTGCTTTCTTTCTTTCTTTCCTCTTAATATTTTCATTTAGATTTCTTTACTCTTTCTTTTCCTTACATTCATTTGCATTCTCTCTTTACTTCATTCAATCATATTCTTTTTTCTTTTATTCTTTCTTTCATTCTTTCTTTTCTCTTAATATTTTCATTTAGATTTCTTTACTCTTTCTTTTCCTTACATTCATTTGCATTCTCTCTTTACTTCATTCAATCATATTCTTTTTTCTTTTATTCTTTCTTTCATTCTCTTTTTCTCTTAATATTTTCATTTAGATTTCTTTACTTTCATTTGCATTCTCTCTTTACTTCATTCAATCATATTCTTTTTTCTTTTATTCTTTCTTTCATTTGTCGTTTTCATTTCCTGGTGTTCCTTCTATTATTTATCGTCTTTTTCCTTCGTGTCAATCACGCTTTCCAGAACACCACTGTGTGCGACGTAACAATTCTTATCTTGCCAGTTTTATTGACCAGCCGTAATCAAAAGTACTTTTTCTTTTTAGAACTTATCAGGGATAACACCTCTTATCTATCTTGCCACTCCTAAACCTCCAATTCACACCAACGACTGAGCCGTACCACCTAACCTCAATCCTAAATAAAATCTTCATTTGCATAGAACCCCTAATTTTAACAAAATCTAAACCTCTAGAATTTTGTTTTTATTCGCAGTTATAATCTGATGTAGAAATTTGAAAAGGGGCGATGATTATGTCAAGACTTGTTGGATTTCCCGAACTCTTAACTTGTAGTCCTCATTTTATGACCTTTCTACAGCTTTATTCAAAAGTGCAATCAGGATGGACGTGATTTTCTGGTCGAGCAACACAACTTATACTGTCACAAAGCTTTCAATTTCAGCGTCCAGCAGTTATTTAGCGTGATCAACAGTTTGAACAAGGCCAGGACTCTCAAGCCCTCGATCACGATGACTTGTGACTTCATGCTAGATAACACGCTCTTTCGCAGAAACTCTAACTAAGGTCTGCTCGTTGTAGATGCACTATAAATCACAGGTGGGCTTTGTGGATGTGGAATAAACACAAGTGTGCCTGAGCAAAAGCCTGCAATAGGGATTGGCTAGCCACCCTAGTAGACAGGTATCCTCAAGTACGAGTGACCAGCTATACGTAGGTACATACTTCCAGCAGTGCGCACGATAGAAGCAGTTCCATTCTGAGCAACCCGCATAAAGCATATATTTTTAATCATTTCACCAAAAGCAAGGCGATGACGCCGCGAAAACGCAAGGGGGTTTCTGAGAGAGAAAGAGAATGAGGAAAAAGGGCAATAAAAGAAGAGATTTCAGAGTGACAGGGGATGACGATCGGCGTTGCATTTAATTTTCTGAAGATTATTAGTGGCAGGGAAGAAATAAACTAACAGTAATTTTCACAGGTGGGGAAGTGCAAGAAAAGAAATTATTAGAATAGAACATACGGTTGCATCCAGCTATTTCAATAGTAAAATAGCGGGAAAAAAAACTTACTAGTTACATTAATAACTAGAAAAATAAATTGGTTACATTCTATCACCGCCGATCGGACCCCGAACTACCGTCAGTCATGATGAACGGATGTCTCTTCGAGGAGGTACCATGCTTTAGGGGTCAAAATCACACCTGATCTCAAGTGTAACTTGTACATACGATCCATCACTAAAGTTGAAGTTAAAATGGTCGGCTTCCTGTACTAGTCCAGTAAGTACCCGACTCCTTATTTTATTTTCTACCTTTACAAGAGTCAGATCAGGCAGAAAATGGAGTACTGTTGTCATATTTGTGCGGGTGCTGCCAAATCCTTATTTTCCCGTCTTCATAGAGTTCAAAAGCCTCTCCATGTCCTTGTTGGACAAGAACTACTTTCCACTCTCCAACCAGTCACTCACAGGCGGGTCGTGGCGTGTCTCTCACTGCTCTATCGCTACTACCATGGAAAGTGCTCGGACGAACGACATTCCTCGTTCACCAGAACTGACCTTCACGGCTAGGACCCTATATATCCACTTAAATAGTAGAAAACCACGCATATTCCCTTCGTATTCCATCAGCGAGAAGTTCCTTGAAACAGCATCTTCCCGCGAACCTGTAGAGCAGATTCCAAGAAGATGTTTCCTCCATAACTACAATCTTAACCGGGCTTTGTACAGGATGAAAATTACTGTTGAAAATAATGATGACATCTAGATATCATTCTAATAGTACGCGTAAATCCATGCGGTCGAGCTCATTAGAACAAATTCCATGAAAACATTTGTAAAAGTGACAGAGGGAAGCCCTGTCATGGCTGCGGGAAAGCAGTTGTATGTTTGATATCGGTTGAGGAAAGACCTTTGGTCTTAATTCCGCTGCATCAGTGTGTGAGCGGAAATCGGAAGTGCTGATAGCATAAAAAGGAAATGCATCCGGTGTTTAGAATAAACAAGGCTCACATGTGTGCTGAACGGAAGGAAATGTGTGCTTGAGTGGACGCATGCCGGAAGAGGCGTGGCTACACGAAGTTGCGTAGGTGTCTAAACGTTATTTAACCGGCCCGATTCTTAATCTGGGCAGAGAGGCTGGCGATAGGTTCACCTAAGATTTGTGTCCGTCAATTCCCGTGTGCGCAATTCCAACCTCTTTGATTTTCCATCACTCTACCGATTCGCCGTGACTCGAACAATAATGATATTTACATATTTTTATATATAACTGTTTGTCGCCTTATTTCAACCCAGCAGCAATATGCTATATGAAGACGAGAAGCCAGGCTAGTATCGAGTACATTACAGACGCTTCTTTGGAGTTCATCGAGAATCCCAAGATATATAGTAGAAAAGCCAGACCAGATAAGGCAGCAATATTCAATGAACGGTCGAGTGGTAAATTTATAAGTGTGCAAGATGGATTCGGACGAGAAAAAGTATCTGACCCA
>CAHIKZ030000780.1:1980000-1987500 GCA_903632075.3 Acanthosepion pharaonis | reverse complement strand
ACAATATTCCGAACACTGTAAACAGTTTAAATTATATATATATATATATATATATATATATATATATATGTGTGTGTGTGTGTGTGTGTGTGTGTGTGTGTGTTCAATAAATAAATTAAATTTGAATGGGTTTAACTAATTGTATTCAAAGAGTGCGTCAGGGTGAATATTCGAAAGTTATATATATATATATATATATATATATATATATATATATATATATATATGTATATATATATATATATATATAATTACTTGAACCTTATTTTTTAGTACTTTTGTTGAGGAGACAATCTGTTTTGTTTTAGTAAACAGTAAATTCATTTATTTTTGTTTACCTGCTTAAATAGTCGAGAAAATCTTATGCGAGAACAATATGCGATCCACTATATATATATATATATATATATATTTGTTAACACTGATACCAAACTTGAAGAGGTCTGTTTGAAGAATATGCGAAACACTTTACTACTATAAGCAAATCACCTGTGTTTGTCGTGGGTCGATTCAGGCTTAATATTTAACTGATGGGTCGTCATACGTCAACATCTACAGGGAATTCTCCCACTATATTGCTACACCCATTCCTATAAATAGCTAGCGAAATATGTTGATATTATGGCTTGTAGCAAACCGGCATCAATACAAGTCTGGCTGCCCACCATAAAATATTTTTATGTATTATCTGAAATGTATTTTCTTTTAATATCAAGTAAACACATATCTGTATTCTGTTAGTATTACATCTGAATTTTGGTAAAAGAGTTTCTTAAGGTTGTAGGAGATTTCTTGTAAATTTGAAAAGAATCGTTTTTAGTCCAAAACTTGTTCGGACTATTGAATCCATATTCTGTGTTGTTTAGGTCTTCACAGAATTTTGGTATATTATTCTACAGTTTTTTTTCCATAATGAAATAGAAGATTCTGTAATCTGTGACTCGCATTGCTAGTAATGAACTGAACTGACCCGCATATATGTGACTATTCACCTTCTCTATCCGTAAATAAGATTGTTATTCAAATAATTCTATGACTTTTTCTGTACTTTAATATAAGCACAAACATTCATAATGAAACAGAAGATTCTTTTATACGTGTGTAGTGTTATCTGTGTGGCTGGCATTGCTAGTAATGAACTGAACTGACCCGCATATATGTGACTATTCACCTTCTCTATCTGTAAATAAGATTGTTGTTCAGATAATTCTATGAGTTTTTCTGTACTTTAATGTAAGCACAATCAGATCTCTCAAATAACATTAATGCAATCATTAAGACGTGTGTTCAAGATCACTTCAAAAAGTTTCCAGTATTTTATTTGAGCACAGGAAACTTTATTTAATATATTTACAACGGAATCACGGACAAATGCATAGATATTATTGATTAATATTTGCAGAGAGCACGCATCAAACCATGATCACAAGAAAAAAAATGTCCCACCTAAAAATTAACAAATAATAAAACGGAAAATGGCTTCATTTGAGAGGATTTTTTTTCATTCCACATCAATAGGTTGTATTTATCTGGCAAGCCGGTGGTTTGTCAAGGAAACTGAAATGATTTTTTTTTCTAGAGGAGAATATACAATAGTGATAATCAATCACCTTGGCGTTTTAACCTCATCTCTCAGTTTCTTCCTTAGCTTTTTGCAAGCAGCAACCCCCCCCCACCAAAACGAAAAAAAAGTTTAAACTTCCAGTGAAGCTTTATTGAATGCAACTGGACTACTGCCCATAAGTGAGATTCTACCATTACTTTTATCGTCGAGTAGTTCGAGGGGAGACAAATGTGGCTGCTTTCACCACGTAAATATATTCTGATCGCCTTTTATTATGCGATCCTGAGGAAGCCTGACTTATTCTACCGAATAAATGTTAAATGCAAACACTGCCCAAAACGTAATAACACTGGAGAATCGGTTCATGAGATTGCACTACAAATACTAATAATTAGTTTATGATGAATTGAATTTTTACATATTTAATAAAATTTGCATAAAGAGATACGTTACAGAAATGCATATTTACATTCTACTTATGTGTAAATATTTCAAGGGAGTTCAATATATATATATATATATATATATATATATATATATATATATATCCAAGTATAGGATTGATGTATACGGAATAAATTCCAATAACAAAAAATACTATTCTTAAAAGAGTACTCAATACAGAGTAGATTAAATATAATTTATTCGAAAATGATAACATAAATATGTTATAAAATCACTACAGAAATAGCTTCTGTAACATTTAATACCATCAATGGACAAGACACCAGAAGTGTTTATGTCATTATTTTCGGATAAATTTATATATATATATATATCATGCAGGATTGTTAACTCATACAAAGCATAAACATAAAAACTGAATTGAAAGACACTCATCATATATATATATATATATATATATATATATATATATATATATATATATATATATGACCAAATGGATAAATATAGGCAAATGTACGAGCGAGCGTTCGTAGGCAAATATATATACACACACACACATATATATATGTATATTGTAAAAAAAACAGTGCTCAATGTTAAATAACAGAGCTATATCATATATTAAGAAATATACATAATATCTTACATTGATTTCAGAAATCGGATTTTCATATCTTTGGCATTCTTCAGGTGCATTTTTTTGTGTTCACACCGCTTCTATGATATTTCTGTTTATCGCGTGATATTTTATTGCAGGAATAGATTATTATTGTAGTTAAAATATTTAAATGAATTCTAGTTTAATTTTGGATTTGAATTTTAACTCAGATTAGCATTTAAGATTGAAAATAAGATTGAAATAAGAATTATAAATTTTAATTTGAAGAGACGCTGTTGTAATGGAAAGGGAAGAATAAAAAAAAAAAGTTTGAAAATCAAGGTGGGGCTACCCTATTTTTCCATGAAATCCAATACAGGAATAATTATTATTGTTAACATTTATATTAATAATCTAAATAAGAATAGTGATACCAATGATAATAGAATAGACCATGACAAATTAAAAATTAAAATTAAAGTACTAATAAAAAATACATATCAATAAAAAATAAACATGTACCATATAAGCACTTATTTTCCCGATATCTCCTCACCAACATTTTCTATTTTGAAGTTATACACCAATATTATATTAAGTTTATAATAACTTTGAATTTTGAATCGTGTGTAGTATTGCGTTAACTGAGAAGTGTTTCGTTTAATAATGACATGATATTCATATCGTGAGCAGGCAAATGTGATTTTTATATACGGCAACACGAATCTTAATGGACCCAAGGCTGCACTGCCGTATGAGATTACGCTTCCCGACTCAAGGCAGCCGAATCATGCAACCTTTGCTGCTGTTTATCGTCACGTTATTGAGATAAGATCTGTGTCGCCACAAACCATGGACGGAATTTACATGGAAACTCACGGCCATTTACCGTAAACTTTCTTTAAACATAATAACTCAAAAACAAAAGACGTGCTCTTGTTTTGGTGTGAGGAATCCGCCCCCAAAATTTTTTAAAGTATTTTTGATACACCCTGTATATATATATATATATATATATATATATATATATAACTTTCGTTTCCTTACATGTAGCGAATTAAAGCCCAGTAATAACTTACAAGTGCCGAAGTTAAAAAAAAATGTGCTGGTTGAAAAAAGACACTGAAAAATATATGGAATATCTCCATTACTTTATTTTTTTTCTCTCTCCCTCCTCTCTCCCTCTCTCTCTCTATATATATATTTTTTTTTTTCTTTATATGTATTTTCCTTATATATATATTTTTTTTTTTATATGTATTTTTTCCTCATATATATATGTATATATATTTATATATATATATATTTTCTTTATATGTATTTTTCCTCATATATATATATATATATGTATATATATATATTTTTTTTTTTTTATATGTATTTTTCCTCATATATATATATATATATATATATATATTTCCTATGCACTTTTAAAAATTATTTCGTATTCTATCTTTTCTTAAGTACTTAGAAGCTCATGTCTGTCGCGTAACATTAAAGCAAATTATTTCCTTATTTTCTTCTACTTTCAAATGACTTCCTTTCTGTGTTTGTCCATATTTTAACATTACTTCTCATTTCAACTCAGAGCAAGAGAGAGAGAGAGAGAAAGAGAGAGAGAGAGAGTGAGTGAGAGAGAGAACGAGAGAAAGTGAGAGAGAGTACATTTAACGAACGAGATTCCATCTTTGCCTTTCAACAGAACTATTAAAAACAAAAGAAAAATAACAAGCGAGAGAATAATTTTGAAAAATATGAAAAGGGAAAATCAATGCAACATTCTTTCAGAATTTGTTTTATTTGTAATTTGTACTTTTTTAAAAAAAATATTTCATTTCATTTCACGTAAGAACCGCGTTCTTCCTGTTAAAATTATTTTTTAAAGTTTGCTTTCCAAGAAAAAAGAAATAGGTGAACTATAGTATGTAGGAAGATGCCTAAAGATACTTGCCTTTTCAAGAATTTTCTGCAATTCCTTCTTTTATAAAATCATTATGTTTTCTTTTTATATTCGGAATTTTTTTCTTCTTTAACAACGGAGGACATACTTGCAAGGTACAAGACCAAATAACGTATTATTCCGCGCCTACTCTTCTAAATCTATGAACGTAAAAGCCATTATGAACATACACGTCTGCCGTTAAAGAGCTTCGAGCTACCGTGATTCGTACATTGACCTGGCGGACTAATTCCATAGTGAAATGTGTTCGGTTATCTCTAGTTAGCTCACCACATTGACCTTTGTTAGTTTAAGCCTAGTTAATATTATCGGTGCCTCATAGTACTACATTGGTTCGTGACCTAGTCTGGTAGACATGAGTATAGCAGGTTTCTGGTTTGTTTCAGTCTAAACAGTATTGAAAATAAAATATATAATTCAAACACACTTTGCGCCTGAGGCGTTCTCATGGCAGGCATTTGCCGAGAGCGCGTGCGCAATTTATCTCTGGTTCATATACTACGGTCGTTCAAAAGGTTCTAAGCCTCAATCGGAAGTAGTTGGAGCAACAAGACATTTTTCTACTATTTTTCAATATAGTCCCCTCGACATCAATGTATTTGGACAAACGACGCTTCAGCATTGCAACCCCACCACGGAAGAAGATGGTGTTCTGATCCTACAAAAAACCCTCCACAGTCCATTTGATCTCATTATTGTTTCCACGCAGTTGGGATTTGAGTTTAAGAAACAGGAAGGAATCAGATTGAGCTAAGTCTGCTGAGTAAGGCGGATGGGGTATCAATTCAAAGCCACAATTGGCTGACACAGCGACTGCAATCTGAGCAGTGGAACGGGTGCATTATCCTAGAACAAGAGCACATCTACCGTCAGCTTTACTCTTCGTTTCAATTGCTTCCTTCAGTTGTCGAAATTTTAATGCATATGGCTGTCTAATTATAGTCTTTTTCTTTTCAAGGTAGTCTATCATGATTAAACCTTCAGAATCCCCCAAAACAGACATTATCCCCATGCTAACAGACGCTGTCTTCTTGACCTTCTTCAGAGGTGAAGAACCAGGGTGTTTCATTGTTTTCTTTGAATCTTTGATTTAGGTTTGATGAGGTGAACTCAGGTTCCATATTGAGTTACTAATCTGTAGTGGAATTTCTCAGGGTCAGCTTGGAAATCAGAAGTGTCCTGGAAATGTCAACCCGTTACAGTTTCTGCTCTGGTGTCAGCATTCTTGGAACCCGTCTTTCAGACAGCTTGCTCACTCCCCACCCCAAGATTTCAGTGAAAAAAGTACGGACCGAATCAGTTCTATTGACTATACCTGTATCTGCGTGACAATAAGACGTCATCCAAAACTGTTGTGGTAGAATCCACCTAATTTGCATAGTGGAGTACCGACCATATAGATATGGTTGGTACCGGGAAGAGAGGGAGGAATCAAGAGATTCACTCTCAGTCGAACTCTCTGCATTTTGCAGTGAGGGACCCGGACGAGGCTTTGCCGAGATGCAGGGTTTCGTCCGGGGTGGTAGACAGGCCTTGAACCCGTCTAGGCGGGTTCAGAAAATATTTTTTGGCCGAGCCTACGGGCTCGGAGATACCCAGTTTAAACCGGCCTTGTGCCACATTTTATCCTCGTGGGTGGATAGATAAATACAGGAATCAAGAGATTCAACCAACTGCGACTCAGTAAACACATTCTCCAGGAACGGTCTTACCAGGAATATACAAAAGACTATATGTAAATATTGTGTACACTTTCTTGTTTCAATACATTTTGTTCTAAGTACATTTTGTGTTGCATTATTATTCCATGCATTATTCAAGTTTCAACAAAAAACATACTGTGAATGGCATCAACTTGTTCATTATTGGTTGAGGTTTTTGGACGACCTGAACGAGGATCATCTACCGTGCTGTCTCTGCCTCACTTGAATTCAGAAGCCCACTAATTCACGATTGCATAGAAAGGGATGTATTCGGCAAGTGTCTGCTCCATGTCCTCATGGGTTTCATACCTTTCTTTTGCAGATACTTTATGACTGCTCAGGTCTCTGTTTTTGTTCATTTTTAGATTTGTCGCACACTTCTCAAATTTGTATGAGCATCACCTGCATAAAAATTAAGGCAGAAATCTGAATTAGTTTTGCTAGTTTTATAAAAAGTGTTAGTGTGTTGCCACAACATCAAAAATCAGCTATGGCTCTTGTTTGTTTTGAACGTGGGGTTTCACACTCTTAACTCGATCTTGTGTAACATTCTTTTCGAGTCGTTCTGCAGATAAACATATAATTAAATTGCTTTCCAATCCAGAAGATGGTGATGTTTTTTTTTTTTTTTTTTTTTTAGAAAAGTTTGTGGGTGGATTTTATTTTAGATTTATAAGGGATTGAAAAAAAAACAGGATCACCCTCTTGACATCTCTCAGAATCCAGGAAGACTGGTGGAGAATTCGTTGCAGTGATTTCCCAGGACAAGATTCCATACAAGGAATGTCGTCGGACTTCATCGTCGCTGATGTTTCTGTTGTTTCTTCTTCTGATTTTGTTTCTTCTTTTTTCCTCTTCATCTTCATGTTCTGTTTTTTTCTTTTTCTTTCTCTTCTTCTTCTTTGTTTCTTCTTCTTTCTCTTCTTCTTCTGTTTTTGTTTTTTTTTCTTTCTCTTTTTCTGTTTTTGTTTCTTTTTTCTTTCTCTTCTTCTGTTTTTGTTTCTTTTTTCTTTCTCTTCTTCTGTTTTTGTTTCTTTTTTCTTTTCTCTTTTTCTGTTTTTTCTTTCTTTTTTTTTTTCTCTTCTTCTGTTTTTTTTTTTTTCTTTTTTCTTTTTCTTCTGTTTTTGTTTCTTTTTTCTTTCTCTTTTTCTGTTTTTGTTTCTTTTTCTTTCTCTTCTTTTGTTTTTGTTTCTTTTTTTCTTTTTTTTCTCTTTCTTTTCTTCTGTTTTTTGTTTTCTTCTTCTGTTTTTTTTTTTTTCTCTTTTTT
>CAHIKZ030000780.1:1957500-1975000 GCA_903632075.3 Acanthosepion pharaonis | reverse complement strand
GTGAGATCGAGACTTTCTTATGGATGTCATGCATTGCGCCAAACCTGGTCTGAAATATCTAAACAATCTGCTCTATACAACAGACTTTCCAAGGTCAGTGGATGAAAATGGCATTGAGGGAATGATGTCTGAGTCTTGAATAAAACTATCCTTCTTACAATGTTGAACTCAAGCTACAGAATCACAAAGAACTGTAGCAAGCAAGAGAAAACACATCATTTGAGGAGTAGCAACAGCAGCAACAACTAAAATTAATATCATATGTAACTCGGTGAGAAAATGAAGACATAATCAAGACAGTGGCGTTTCACACTTTCAAACAAAAATAAGTAAGAAAGCCCACATCAATATTGAAAAGAGCGAAAATAGATACCGGGCATAAGAATGCTATTTGCCTGAAAATTTTGTTTGAAGAGAAAGATTTTTAAAAATTTCAGCCGACAGTTGTAATGGCTGCTCGGTTAATAAATGCCGTATATTTCCTTATAAGGAAACAGTTAATATTACCATTACCATTTGAAAGCGATGTGAGAATGTGTTTTGGTTGAAATTGAAATCAGAATTGATACAATACAGTGTTTAAGGAAAAAAGAAGGGAGAAAGAAAGGAACTAAGAAGAAAAAAGAAAGAAAAGAAAGATAGAAATAACAATAGAAAGAAATAAAGAAAGAAAGAAAGAAAGAGAAAAGGAAGAAAGACAGAGAAAATAAAGAAAGATAAAAAGAAAAATAGAAAGAAAGAGAAAAGAAAGAAAGAAAGAAAGAAAGAAAGAAAGAAAAAAAGTAAAAGAAATAAATAAAAAGAAAGAAAGAAAGAGAAAAGAAAGAAAGATAAAAAGAAAAATAGAAAGAAAGGGAAAAGAAAGAAAGGGAAAAGAAAGAAAGAAAGAAAGTAAAATAAATAAATAACAAGAAAGAAAGAAAGAAAGAAAGATAGTGAAAAGAAAGAAAGAAAGATAGAAAAAAGAAAGAAAGCTGTTATGAAGAGAATCTCTAAATAGAATAACCCAGGGAATTTGGGGATGGAAGAAAGTAAATGCGCAAACACTTGGCAATCATTTAAGGAAAATTAATTAAAAAAAATAATAAAATTTAAAAGCAAAAAGTCAACAAAAAATGAATGATTTAGAAGCTGTCTAATTTCAGTATATCATGAATTGAGAGATAAAATTGTCAGTCGTATCAATTGCTTATTGAAGATATATGATATATAAACTATATCGATCAGACTAATCGTGGGAAATTGAATGACAAATGGAAATTATATGTAATGACTTTAATTCTTCAAAATAAATTCTTCAGGATTTAACCCTTGGAGCCCTAACCGCCGTTTTACCGGTGGGAGAGAAAAATGACGTAAAACCCAGGCACTTGTTGAAAAGTGGCAGAGAAAAATGTCTTAATGTCCAGTCACCGGTTGAACGGTAGGTAAACAATTGTAATCATTTTTATAACTACCGTCAAACATTACATACCAATTGTTTGCGAATTTTGACTCAGGAGCTCAGGCAGGATGGTTAAAATTGTTCAGGAACATAGGGCTCAAAAGGGTTAATGTTCTTATTAATAGGATTATACATACGTATGGTGTGGGTGGTAGAGCATTCGACTGCAGACTGAGGGCTTTCCGGTTCAATCCCGGATGTCTCCTTCGAGTTCTTTATCTTTCACACTCTTTACTTTGTCCCGTTGCGTAAATATTTGGATGCCCCCTACTTTCGGCCTTGTGCCACATCTAAGCTTCCCATAATGGCGCCTGTTGTGTCCAGACAGACAAGTCAGTCGACGTTAGTAAGCTTCCCAACACCTTTGTTTATGTTTTTAATGCTGTTGTATATAAAAAATCCCACATTCTGATAGCAGTAGATGTGTTGAGGAAGGAAACGAATATTTGTGTGTAAGACTCGGAAATCAGGGCCCTTTCTATACATTTACGCCTATTTTTAAACCTTTAAGTCAATATATGATTGTCGTCATTACTATGGACGACTAATGCATTCAGTGTTTGTTTTTTTTTGTTTTTGTAAATATCCCTTTTGTCTTCATGTATTCTTACATATATTCATAGTTCCTCCTAATTATCTACTGTCGCCTCAGTATAATAAATTTGACATAAATGGGTAGGAATTGCGACTGACTGAGAACTATGCAAAACATCCCGAATTTGACTCGGCATATAACTAATCTAATCATAAAAAAGCCATCCTATATACAGTGTTCTTTTTATTAATATTAAAAACGGGGTTTTAGTCTAAATGACAACCTGGCTAATATTTAGATGGGAATTCTGTTGCGTGGATTGCAAGTGATGTGAGGGTGGTTTAACGCATAGAATGAGAAACTGGCGAGTTGAGTTCGAATTCCAGTTGGTGTCGTTATATTCACTTACGTGCAAATAATTTTAAGAAACGTATGAAACCATCGTTGGCCCCAGCTATTATGTAAATAAAAGGCCCTGTATATGAAAAACCATTGTTATTCTAAAATATAAGATTCTTAAAGCAATATTGATTCGAAAATAAAAATAGAATTCTTCTGCTAATTTATAATATATTCTGTTGTTAAATAACCTAGAAAGGGTTAATAATCAAATGAAGCATATCATTACAATGACATTATCTCAAGTGTTTTGTTTATGACAGCTTTTGAAATCAGTCTACTTATATTCCTCGCCGAAATTGATATCCGGATCTAAACAGGAAATACAATCTCTTTTAAGAAAAAAAGGACGGAGAGCAAAATGATATATATATATATATATATATATATATATATATATATATATATATATATATATATAGAGAGAGAGAGAGAGAGAGAGAGAGAGGATGAAAGAAAAATAAAAGAATAAGTGATGTTACAACAAAAGAGGAATTATAAAAGGAATATTTGACAATATTAAATCAAGTTGCAATGAAGAGAAAGAGAAACACTAAAATGCTAATTCTACAAAGTCTAGGAAAGATAAAAAAAGAAAAAATACTTTAAAAGACTCAAAGAAATTTCATAAAAAACGAATAAAATTTCTTATTTAAATTCAGCCCATTGTCTTCATCTTTGTTGTTGTTATCAAAACGTTTCAGTCGTTGTGCGCTTCGGTCTTCTTCAGGTGCTTGCTCATCCAGTTAATTATCAAATATTTTCGAACTGGACACTTGATATAATTTACGGGACAGATTTTTCTCGATTTGTAGTCATTGTATAAGGATAAATTTTCTGGTACTTATTTAATATTGTTCTGTTATTGTTCGTTCTGTTTCCATCGAGTCTAATTCTGTACTGCCCGGCCCAGAGATTGAACTCGCAATTACTATGTTAGGAAATTCACAGACCAACGCTTAAATAAACACGACAATTACCTTGGCAGACACTTCTGTGATAAATAATGAGGACTATAGTCCAAGAGATTAAAAACGAATACAAATTTTAAAAAAGCAATTACTGAACCAAACAAATGAATGATTTAAGAGATGAGTAATATAAACTTGAAACTATATAAAAGTCAGTTACAAAAATGAAACGGATCGAGAGAAAAAAAAAGAAATGAATATTTTTGAAGTTTTTTTTTTTTTTGATAGGACGGGTATTAACATAGGATAGAGAGAGAGAGAAAAAGAGAGAAAAAAAGAGAGAGGAGATAGAGACAAAGAGGGTGAGGGAGATAAAGGTTAAGAAAGAGTGAAGTTCGTGAGAAAACTGACAAATAAAAAAATCAGTTGAATGTGACATGACATGAGGAATCCTAAGTCCCATCGTTTGATCTAAGATCAGAACAAGGGTCACTGACTCTATATTTGCGGCCAGCAATACAATCGAAGCTACAAAATGGACACAGGGTCATTTGTTCGATCACTTATAACCAAACTTTCTCTGAAAAAAGGAGAAAGCGCTTTAGAGGCATCTTTCTCTTAATGCTACCACCAACTACACACACATAATAATAATAATATTTATTCAGCAGACGTATTTCTTTTGAATAAAACTTTTTCTCTTAATAAAAAATAAGATAAATTATTGCACCATCTGTGCATTAAAAAAATCGTTGTGCAGTGGAGTAAAGTTTCATCGATCATTCTTTTTTTTTTCTTTCTCTCTTTCTTTCTTTCTCTCGCAAGCTTCTTCTTGTATTTTGAAATTTTTCTTTTTATATTTTTTCTTTTTCGAAATATATTCTTTATCAACTTTTCTTCCTTTTCTCTCAGGTTTTCTTCATTTTTTCTTTTTCTTTCTCGTCTTGTTTTCCTTCTCAATTTCTTTTTCTCTTTTTCAAATGTTCCTCTGTTTTTTTTCTCAATCATTCCTTTGTCATTCTTTTAAAACTTTTTCCGTCTTTCTCAGTTTGTACTCCTTTTCTTTTTTTGTTTCTTGAGTTTTTCTCCAGTTCTTCGTTTCATTGATTCTTTCTCAATTTAATTTGTATTTATTTCTCCTCTCATTCCCATTTTTCCTTTCACTTTTCTTCTTTCCTCTCTTTCCCAAATTTTCTTCTTTTATTTTCAATCTTTCTTTCTTTCTTTCTTGTTTTCGGTATTTTTATAACAAAAATTTGACAACCATCATTTTTTCTGTTTCTTAACTTTTGAAGGTTTATTTTAAGAAGGAATTATTTCTCTTCTGTGCATCTATACACAGAAATATTCATATTTCAATCTTTTTCTTATTTCTTTTGTCATTCTTCATTTTGGCTTCTTCTGTCTCTCCAACAAATTAATTTCTTGAAATAACTGTTAGTCACTTTAAATAAAATGTGCGACCCTGTCAAAGAACACGACAAATTTTTGATTACTCGTATTTGTTGGTTCATAAGAAACAGAAATTCTTATAAATCTTATTTTGCCAAAGATAGCAATGAAGATGTGAGATTCTAAAGAAATCGGGTATAAGGGGAAAAATTGGCAAAGAATGGTGGGAAGAAAGCCCAAACGAAAAGAAAGAGAATAAAAGAAAGTAATAGAGGCCAAGAGAAAGAGGGGGAAGCAGAAACAAGAGAGAAAAAAATGTAGAATAAAGAAGAACTAAGAAAAATATGCGAGGGGAAAGAGCGGGTCAAAAAGAAATAAATAAGAAAAATCCAGAATTTGAAGGATGGCTTAGTAAAATGAGAGAAAAAAAAAAAAGAATGATCAAAAAAAAAAAAAAAAAAAAAAAAAAAACAGAAAGAAAAAAGAAAGTTCTCAGGCAAACACAAACGTTAAAGATAGAAAATTTAAAGTAAAGAAATAACGATCAAAAAAAAAAAAAAGAAAGAAGAAAGGGATAGAAAAGGAAAACAGAAAGAATGTAAGAAACAAAGTTGAAATGGACAAAGAAAGGAAAATCAAGTAAAAATATAAAACGTACAAAAACAAAAGGACAATCAAAGGAAGGAAAGAAAGAAGAAAGGACAGAATGAAAGAAAAAAAGAAAGAAAGGAAGAAAGAAAGAAAGGAAGAAAGAAAGAAAGATAAAGAAAAAGGAATAGGGAAATTAACCGAGAAAATAAAAGTTAAAGAATAATGGTCGTATGAAAGAAAGAAAGAAAAATAAACCAAAATTATGAAAAGTAAAGACAAAAAGATGACCAAAGGAAAAAAAGAAAGTGGGAATGAAAGAAAGAAAGAAAGAAAAAAATAGCAGAAGGGAAATCGTCCCAGAAAATAAAAGTTAAAAAAATAACGGTCGTATGAAAGAAAGACATACAGCCTGATAGACAGACAGATATTCAAATAGACAGACAAAAAAAGAAAAAAAAACGACCGAGAAAACAAACGTTAAAATATAAGGGTCAAAATGAAGAAAGAAAGGTACATACAGAAAAAAAAAAACAATCAAAAGAAGGAAAGACAGAGTTTGATGAATTGAAATTGGAGGGAATCAACTAAATAGAAAGAAAAATGGAAAAAAAACGAAGAAAAGGGATTTAAAAACAGAACAGAAAACATAGGAAAACGTAAAACAAATAATAAAAAAAGCATTAGAGAGAAAAACTTAAAAAATGAAGCAAATGAAAGGATAGAAAGAAAATGGTGGAAAACTTGAATTAAATTGAATTAAATAAACCGTCAAAAGATAAACAAATTCGTCCAAGTTAAAATCATGAAAAGAAATAAGGGAAGAAAACAAAATAGAGAAACAATAATAAAAAACGAAATTGAAATTAACAAGCAAAAATACAAATATGTGACAAGGAAATGTCCAGCTTCAAAATCAATATTTAATATTTTAGAGCAAGTAAGCAAACAAAAACACATGCAAACGTAAAACAATTTATGTAGAACTAAAGAATACATCTCAGAAACCTCCTGCTTGGTGGATTAGACAGCCCAGTATTTCTCTCCGGCAGAAGAGTTCAGTTTTCAAGCCAAGCTCAGATATTTCCTACGATGATTGATGCTAGAAACAACTCCTGTCTTCATTTCTCAGAATCGTAACTTTTGTAATTCTGGCTTAGTTATCTGATGGTAGAGGTTCGAACGGTAGATGAAACGGCGCAAGTTGAAACTCCATGTCAATAACTCGGTTATAGTTAAAATTGCAATTTGATAGTTTATCGAATTGAAATTTAAATTCTCTTTGGAAAACATTATCAAAAAAATGGTCAATGTTCGTCCATAATTAAAATACTTATATTCTTCTTTACGTGACGTATGTCCTCAGGAGGTCGGCGATGATGACTCACCACAATTTCCTGCCCTTTGTAGATTTTTGTCTTTTTGTTATTTCTCCTAAACCCAGTTCTGGAATCTATTTGCACATGTGCCCTAAGCATGTTATGCTTTGTTTTCCTCTGGCCTTTTTGCCTTTAATCGGTTCTGTGAATATCAGATGTTCTAAGCCCGCTTTCCTCATTAAGCTCCCTAGAAAATTCCAGTTGACAGTTCCTGATGTTAGATATAAATTTCCTCTCAAATTTCGTCGTTGCTCAAATATTCGGCCCATGGTGTCCTCAGCATTCTTCTGCGGAACCAAACTGCTCAGTTTAGTGAAAAAAAACCCATCAAAATTAGCTTTAAAGTGCCACATGTTTGTTTTTTCAAGTACCTTCATCTTTTGAAGAAATTGTTCAGCATTCACTGCCATAGATGAGGGCACAGTTCATTATTCTTTTCTTTGTTTCTAGTGAAGTTCTTTCTGTGTTTTTCTACTGTTGTGGAGTTATTTCGCAGTGGAGGCTTGTTTTTGTACCAAGTCGGTCCTAAAATAGGTTCGATGTACAAAACGTTAGGAACTTGATATAATAGGTATTACGCAGAGTAATCTTGTTGTTGTCGCTGACTACTTTCGTATTCGACTAACTGTCGTCCGACATCGACTGACTCGCTGACCGACGATATTTAGTCACACCCCGCCCCACGAGGGCGTCATGTGGCAAAAGACCTTTTTAACGTGGGATCTCCGAGCCCGTGGGCTCCGCCAAAAATATGCCCATTGAACCCGTATAAACGGGTTCAGGGTCGGTTTACCTCCCCGAAAGAGAATCCGCCCTTCGGCGTAGCCTCTATCGAGTTCCTCCCCGCCTGAAGGCAGAGAGTTCAACCGATCAGCCAGTCGACTCACTAACCGACCGCCTCGTTACTCTTACTACTCCTACTTATTATAGGTGGGAGAGTCTATTAACTATAGAATGGGTGCGTTCCAGTATACCCCCTACTTTGTATAGCTTTTGGAATGCATCTTTGCCTATCCCAATGCCTCTTCGGATTTCAGTGTCGCACTTTCCATTCTCTGTTAAAACACGTCCCAGATATTAAAATTTTTGTACTTGTTTGATTTTGGTAACTCCGATTTGTAATTTACATACATAGCGTTTTTTCTCAATAGATTTCAGCAGAAGGTGGGTAAATGTGGCGATCTTGGTTCGTGTGAACGGGTTCAGCCTTGGTTTTCTTTTTTAACTCCCCTTTAACGCAACGGGGCGGATTCCTGTGAACCCCCACCAGGTTAATTTAGACTTCCTCTGTTAACCTAGTTAATGTGAGTAAGTGTTGTTTCCTGCCTGCTCCCGGCATTCTCTTTTGGTAGGACCCATGTCAAAATTTCCAACTTCCCCAGCCAATTTGTTTTTGTCCCCTTTTATTTTTTTTTAAACTGAGTCTTTGATTTGCTCACGCCATCATTTAATTTTTTATCCTTCCCTCTTCGTTATTGTATGCGCTCCTTGATTCTGTCTAAAGGCAGAATAGAGCGGTTACTCTCATTTTTTTGTGTGGGGTGACAGGATCTACTAACATATGTTATTTTTAGCTTAAATGTTTTGTTATATTGTTTTGAGCTCATCCCCTCCCTCTTAATTTCACCATCAGGATATTTTATATAGTTTTATATATATTTTATAAGAAAAAAAAACATGGGAAAAACAGAGGCAATTTGAACTTTTTTTTACATAAAGAACTTTTTATGTCAAAGGTTTTTTGTAGGTACCCTGGGAAGATGTGTTATTGTGGTATATATAAGGATTGAATGTTGATGGATGAGTTCTTGCGGTAAATGAGCAAATTGTAATGATTGAATGGGTCAGGAATCTAGTTATCTAGATCTAGGAGAGTTAATGAACAGACTTACCCCACTTTCCATTGGCCTTGTGCCACAATTGTTTTTAAAGAAAACAATAAATAATTAATCCCATACAAAGATTGGAATCAATATATTTACATTAAACACATCATTATTTTCCTTAAACACATCATTATTTGCATTAAAGATATTATATTAAACACATGGAATTTTTAACATGAAAAGATATTGAGCAAAAAGCGATTAATATAATACCAGAGATAATTAAGAAATCATAAATGCCATTGAACATCTAAAAAAAAATAAAGGAAGCTAAACGGTTTATTGGCCTTTATTTTAATTGGGAATTCTTTATGAGTGCTTTATTGAATCCAAACGGTGGAGTAATGGATAGCGGCTCAGATTGAGGAATCGGTGAGCCGAGTTCGAATTCCAGTCGAATCCATCACTTTCACTTACGTGCTATTAACCTTGGGAAAAGTATGAATCCTCTTCTCCTCCTCGCCAGTTATGAGTAAATAGCAAGACTGACCGGGTTCTATAGCCTTGGATGGCAACTGGTCTACGGCGGGACTCTTCGAGAAAAACATGTGTCTCGTCAGTCAGTGTATCACGTGTGGCAGATAACTGACTGATTGAGTACATTGTTCCTAAATTTTTGGTTCATTGTATCTCACCATTAACAATTCTTCACAATTTTTGACGTCACGGATCCACCCGTAATAAAAATAGAATAAAAAGATAAAGACATTTCAACATGCAGAATGTGTGTTGAAGCAGATGAGAATATTTTAATATAGAAATCTTCTATCCTTTCACATAGTCTTTACAAAAAATGGAGACATGGCAAAGTGACTCGAAGGTTTTTAATGTAAACTTTATCAAATATATTGGATTGAACCTTCAAATAAATGGTATAATCATAAAAATGAGAGGCAATTCTAAGATAAAAAGTCAACAATTTAGGGCCCACAAAGATTTAAACTCATTGAACATTCGCTTCTGGATATATTTAATCTCGGTAGTGGAGACAGTTTGTTCTCTCATTGACGTTGCATGTCCGTTTGATTCTTGCTGAGAGAGAACAGGACATTGAGAAATATGATGATTCAAGAACGAAATCAAAAGAACCTGGATTTGCCAAAAGCTAGTGATTTTGACTAATGGAATCCGAGTGTTAGAAAGAGTGTCAGAGAATATTCCCCATTTGTTGAAGGTATTAGATTCAGCAATTAGAATCTATGCCTTGCAGAAGCTTTTAGTTATCTAAGACTGCGACCTGCCGTTTGATATCCATTAATTAGAAAAGAAGGTAATAACACCGAAAAACTATTTGTCAAAAGGCAAATTTTATTTTTAAATGTGTTTATTTTAACTGCATTTTTGTTGAGTTGTATCACAACATTCAGATCGTTCTTCTATTTGCCCGATTGTTAATATTACCGACGAGAAAATGAAGATCTGACAAATTTGGCTTCCGATCGCATTTATGTGGGACCCTCTCTTGTTTGCTGGAGTCTACTTTTATATTGTCGGATGACTTGCTGTTTGGAGAATGGAAATCAATATAAACTTTATGATAAAATAAAAAAAAATACATGAAAAAAAAAAACGAGTATTTCTTTATTTTTACAAATATCTAAACTCAGAAATTGTTCAAGACAATCTAAATTAACGTCCCTAAAGCTCGTGACATTTTCTTTCTAAAATCCTGATTTATCCTTTTACCTACTCACAGTATCTTAAATGTTTTTTTTAAAACTTTTCGAGGTTTATTAGTGCTGTGTTTTTAGCTTATTCATTTTGGGCATTTTTTGTTTGAGATTTATTTATACAGAGTGCGATGGATTAATTGTCGTCTAAATCACCCCAAAATGAAAATGACACTGACCTCATTTTAACAGATATATTTACAAAAATTAAACAAAAATATGTGAAATACTAAAGAGTAAATTTATTCAAGAAAATCGCCACTGGTTTCAATCATGGCTTCCAGACGTCTCTTCTGGACGCTTTCCTCGTTAAAGTGGGTGAATGTTGACATAATCCTTGCATTCGATTCATCTTTGGTGTTACAAGGAGATTTATTGGTCTTTCGCTCAACTGCGCGCCCACACAAAACAATCAAGAGGGTTTTAGTCTAGAGAGTTAGGTGGATAGATGTAAGGGCTGATGTGGTTGCAGATATTGTCTGACAGCCATGACTTGGCTCTTCTGCTTGTATGGCATGGTTAAAAGTCCTGGTGCCAGATATAGGGTTTTCCAGCAGCGACTATCTTAACCCAGGGCAGCCATGCTTCCTCAAGGCACTTGATGTAGGCCCCCGTGTTGAGTCTGAGGTCCTGTGGGAAAGATGAATGGAAGCATAACGTCACCATCATTAGTGATCACTTTAAACACCATAATGTTGACTGGATATATCATCCAACTCTTGCTGAAATCCTCTGCACTATACTCCGATTGACACCCAGACACACTGAAGTGTTCGTATTGAAGATTCGAAGCAGTACAACATGCCGTTTACAAATTTCTGTCGGAGTTGATAGCATCACAGTTTTATTTTTCTCACAGACGGTGCCCAACTGACCCTACTAAATAATAAAAAAAAAGAAAACAACGCTCAGGCGCGAAATTAAGAAAATGAATAAAATGGCGACAATTTACCCATAGCACCCTCTATTTATATTGGCAAAATTTAATTGAAATATTTTTGATTTTGCTAAAGCACTTTAAATGGTAGTTATTATTTTTTACACTTATGTCCACCTTATAAAAAGCCAGGGAGCTATCCGATGTAGATGGTTACAGAGTAAAAAGCAGAGTTTTTGCGGATACGTTGGAAAGATAACGGTTCACCCTAGAGTTGAACGGGTTAAGATTGTAGTGATCTGGAAAGCACCCAGTTGTGAGTCGGTTCCATCGAACAGTGGTTCGCAAGAAGAATCTACTCGAGTGGAACTTACATCTAACCAAAGGAATACGAAGCAAATTAGGGTGATTCGCGTAGCGTGGCGATTCTTAACAGTGAGCAGTAGAACTTTTTTTTTAAGCATTCAACCCCGAGCAAGGCGGGAAGCCACTAGCGCGCAAAGGGTTTCAGAGTCGAAGCGAGAACAAAGAGCAGTGATAGAGGAAAGGATGAAGAGACGGTTAGGGGATAGATCAGAATATCTGGAGACGTCAATTGACGTTACATTTGAATAGTTGGAGATTATAGTTAACAGGAAAACAAGAAATGGGGAGGGAGTTCCACAGGCGAGAAGTGCGAGACATGAAGATATTTGAGCAGAAGAGACGGCTACATTTAACAGTTTCGACAGTGAAAGGTCGAGAGCAAGATGCCAGCCTAGTTGAGCGCTTAAATTTATGAAATCAGAGAACCAGAGAAAGCAACTCACCGGAGCAGTTACCGTGAAAGTATTTGTAAAAAAAGACAGAAGGAAGCAACGGCCCGTCTGTGAGAGATCGGCTGCAGACAATATGCCAGATCAGGGCCTATTACAATGCATATCCGTCTTTGGATTTTATCAAGGACCTTGAGACAATTAGAAGAGGCTCCAGATCATATATGGCAGCAATACTCCATGCAAGGGCGAATGGTTGATTTGTAGATTTGAAGGAACGACTCCGGCGAGAAAAATTTCCAAGTGCGTCATTGGGAGCCAACTTTCCTAGTGGTGGACGAAGCTATTGACTCAACGGATTGGTGGAGCTAAGGAAGCCTGTTCGTCTGTGCACTTTGCTTCGAAATAGCGATAAAGCAGTGAGAAACTTGCGACGATTTGTTTGCGAGAGAGGAATTTTAGGGTGGAAAATAATGTATCACTCATGACGACTCGGAGACGCTTTTGAACTCTATAGAGACTGGAAAGTGAAGAATGGAGGAGATTCTTATCATATATAACTGAATACTAAAGTTTAGGCCTGACCTGGCTCTATTTATTTTTTTGTAGGAAGCGATTCGATTTGTTTGTCGACTTATGAGATTAAAAGCAACACTTGTTCAAGCTTAATGTAGAGGAGACAACAAAAAGGTAACAGCAAATAATTATCCACTCCGGTTGACATCAGGGTGTATCCGTTCGAGCGACAAGAAAGTGCTTTCTTTAAGACGGATCTCCAGGGAACAAGACTGATTAGTTTCGTGTCTCGTTGGAGAATAAAAAAAGAGATACTAACTTAAAAGTTTGAAAATGATTGTATTTATTTATTAGAGAGAAAATACGGTATAAGATCGGGTTCAATATAGGTCGTGTTTCATTGAAAACATTTCCCAGTCTACGTGCTGTAAATGCATTAGGCCGACCCACAAACTTTAATTTTTAGGATAACATGAATTTTCTGTACTGGGAATAAAGCCACTAGAGACCGGGTTCGTTTAAATTGTGCAGTAACTCCGTGGAAGTTTAGTAATATCTGATCCTCATCAAAAGACCAAAAAGCGTTATTTACCAAACCCAAACGCACTGGTATTAAAATAGAGCCTCGCACGAGTACATGCAGGTGGGGATTGGATAGATGTCCGTTTCCATCGGAATTTTTTTTTAGAGACGGCTGAGCTATAAATGCTAAACATTCCCATTTGAGCCTTAAGTACAATAGAGAATATATAGGCTAGGTTTGTTGCCCGCCTCACTCTGGAAGTGGAATTTGGTTAGTTTTCATTTCAGAATTAAAAGGCCGACAACCAAAGAAAAACATGAAAGTTAGCTGCGGAAAATCAAGGCTTCTCTTGGACACACTTTAATGAACACCTGACCTTTGATTGCACGCGATCTTCCGAGAATCTACTGCAACTATAGTGTGCATATGACGTGTATTAAAATACGCAGCCTATTTAGAAAACGTGATAAACATCTGCCTTTTTTTTAATGAAAAATGCGAATAATTAGACGATTTATGATGTCACTTTTTATTCGTGTTTTATTGCGTATTAATAATGTGTAGTTAATGAGTTTTGAAAGATTTCTGAGTCTCTTTACCTCATAAATATAAAGATTAATGCCTTGCACTTTCAAAGATCATTACAGCCCAAACTGTACGGCCTTGTCACGTAATCAACGTAAAATCATAAATGTAACAGTTCAGACGACAGTTCGGAAATCTCGCGAGATTTTATTATTTGTCATTAGTTTTTATCTTGAGCGAAGAGAATGGCTATTTATAGTCGGTATTATTAAACCGACCGGAAACTTAAGAGACTGCAGTGAAAAAGAGTGGAGACTCTTGAGAAATCGTAAACGTTCGGACTACTTTAAGAATAAATAAGGAGACCTCACCATATGATGACTGGTTAGGATTGAATGGAAAAGTCGAGACGCTGACAAATAATTTCATTAAAAATATATTTCTAAATTAAAAAAAAAATATTACAGTATTTTATGTAGGGATGTGCTAGTAGAGTAATGGTTACCATCGTGGAAAACGGAATTTTCTATCCGAATAAAAATTCCGGACGAATCAGTTGCGATCACTCTCGCACTATTTTCCTTCGGAAAAACGTGAATACGACTCTCCTCTCCTCAGCACATTGTTAAATATCAGAGTAGACATGGCTCATTAACCTTGAGTGCGGTGGAAATTCTTCCTACATAATCTCCAAGAAATACCTCCCACATTAAGTAAGACATTAATGACAATGGTGTTTCATCTAGCTAATGTCTTACCATTATGTGGGAAGTATTTCTGGGAGATATTTCCGTCGCATCTGTCAGCCAGTTTAGGAAGCGGGCAATTCTGAATTCAAATCGAATGAGAAATTCAAAGGAAAACAACAGTAACGTGTTTTCCAAGAAGACACGGTAATTCACAGGTAATTAACAAAAAAGAAAGCGTGGAGGACCATGGTTGCCTACACACTGAATTCAGATAGCATTTAAACATATTGTCACTATGAATTTAAGAGTTTATATTTAGGTTATTGATAGTAATAAACCTTTGTTCTCATTTATAAAGTAATATATATATATATATATATATATATATATATATATATATATATAGAGAGAGAGAGAGAGAGAGATATAGATAGATAGATATAGATAGATAGATAGATATTGATAATATTAGTGGTTAATATACATATACATATATGTACATATATCTAAAATACACAATATATATATACAAACGTACACACACACACACACACACACACACACACACACACATATATATATATATATATATATATATATATATATATATATATATATATATATATATATATATATATATATATGTGTGTGTAAAAATTCCCAGAGGATAGAATCCAGGTAGACCTCAATGTCCAGGACAGAGTAAGGATATAATAAAAACTTAAACACTAATATTCCATGGTTATAATTTATTACATTGGAATCGGAATTACGATCAATTCATCAGACCTATAAATTCAAAATCTGAATTTGTAGGTCTGATCGTATTTACGATTCCAATGGAATAAATTATGACCATGGAGTACTAGTGTTTAAGCCTTTTTATTATATATATATATATATATATATATATATATATATATATATATATATATATATATATATATATATATATTGACTTTGGGATGCTAACTTTATTTAATTTATTTATTGCACGTTGTCAGAAACGTGGTTCGAAATTCAGCTAAAATTTGTTCAAGGTCTAACGGGCGAAAAAGGAATTTTATGCGTAGGCCTAGAAATTCTGATCTATTTTCAACCAGTTACCGGCATTGGATCCATACTTTATATTTGAGTTACCACCGTATGACTACTACTACTACTACTACACCTGTTCTGACATAACTTTCCTACGGCCTTCATTAACACATATCTTTAATCTACAGAGAAACAAGTAACGTGTTTCTCAACACAGTTTACGTAAGAATTCAGGGTTCCGTCGCACCAGAGTGTACGTATCCCTCGGAGGAAGCCTAACGTCAATTACTAGTGCCTGAGGTGTCTCCAAATAGAAAAAAAATGCCGAAAGCCAGGACTGTGTTTAACTTCTGGTCAAATATACGCGTGGGATTCTAACTTTAAACTCTGCCTTGTGCCAAATACCATTCACTTCGGCAGAAAGGATGCAGTCTAACTCAAGTGAGAATTACGAATCTTAAAAGATTCAATCAGATTTCAGTTTGCCAGTTACATATCGTAAAACAGAACAATACAAAAGAAATGGACCTGTGTTTTATAGACTGTGAAAAAGCGTTTGATGAAGAACGACTCAACGAACTGTTGGAACTGCTAGGTAGACCTAACATATTTAGGAAGGATATTAGAATAATCCAGAAACTATACTGGTAGCAAACTGCCTGCATATGGATAAAAAATGAATTGATTAAGTATCATAGAAAGGGGTGTAAGACAAGGATGTCTCTTCTCACCGGACTTATTCAACTGATAAAATGAGGCAATTATTAGAATTAGACTTCCTATTAGGATTCATTATTGGCGTTCACAATTTTAACAGCATAAGATATGCAAAGTAAACAGTGTTAATAACAGATACAGAAAGGTAAATATAAGAACTCCTAGAGAAGCTAGTGAAGGAAAGCGAGAAGAAAGGACAATTGCAAGTAGACAGAAAGCATGGTTGTTAGCAAAAGGAACACTCGAACCGTAAAATGACAAATTGGGGATACCAAAATCAAACAAGTGCAGCAATTTAAATATCTGGGAAGTGTTTCAACAGAGGGAGAAAATTGCGATACTGATATCGGCAGGCGCATTGGGAGAGCGAAAGATGCCTTACAAAGGCTAAGCAAAGTATTAAGAAAGAGAAAACAACTGTGAGAAATAAAGAAAAGAGTACTGGACTGTTACGTAATATCAGATCTCCTATATGGCAGTGAATGCTGCAACATATTACTCACGGAGAAGGAAAAGACTTGAACCAACAGAAATGTTGTTCAACGTTTAGCTTTTACTTAAAAAAAAAATACAAAAATATCTCATTTTTGATTCACCCAGCATTCCTCAAAGAAGAAATGCAGTGTAAAACAAAACATTTTTGCTTGTAGTACACAGAGAGAGAGAGAGAGAGAGAGAGAGAGAGACACACACACACACACACATATATATATATATATATATATATATATATATATATATATATATATATAGATAATATTAGTGGAAAATATACATACATATGAAAAATATATCTAAAAATTCCCATACATGTATATTTTCAGAAAAAATTTTTCCAAGAGGAAGGATCCAGGTAGAACTCAATGTGTAGGACAGAGTAAGGATATAATAAAAAGGCTTAAACACTAATATTCCATGGTCATAATTTATTCCATTGGAATCGTAAATACGATCCAAATCATCAGACCTACAAATTCAAAATGAAAACAGAAAAAAAAAAAAACAACTCCGGAAATCAAAACAGAATTTAGAGAAAGTGTAATTATGAGGATGAGTGACAGAGAGAATTTTGGAGATGTGGGTGGGGTGGATTTAAAAAGAGGAGAGAAAGAAAGTCGACGGATGTCTAATACATAAAGATACATTTCGTGGTGACATATACACACCACAGACAATTCGGAT
This sequence comes from Acanthosepion pharaonis, assembly GCA_903632075.3. Lineage (NCBI taxonomy): Eukaryota > Metazoa > Mollusca > Cephalopoda > Sepiida > Sepiidae > Acanthosepion > Acanthosepion pharaonis. Next base: position 1,957,974 of record CAHIKZ030000780.1, on the reverse strand, counting down.
AGGAAGGGAAAAAAAAAAAAAAAAAAAGGGAAAGGGTGGGGAGGAGGGATGGGACGAAGGAAAATAAATTAAAATATATATATATTATTGTTGTAGAGTAGTTTTCACAGTGTATTTCGCTAAGTCGGTCGTAAAAAACGTTAGGAACTTGAAATAATAGTTAATGACGCAGCAATCTAGTTGTGGTCGTTGATACTTCAATGTCCGACATCGACTAACTCACTCAACTCCACTGAGCCCAACTGGCGACCGCTACTACGACTACTACTACTTATTATGTGTGGGAGGTCTATTTCAATAGAATAGGTAATGTTCCGGTATAACAATTATTAAATATACATTTTTCACCTTTTATTTCTTCTTTCTTTTCTTTTCGTTCTCTTTCTTTAATTTTTCTTCTCTTTTAAATTTTTTTTATCTATTTTTTCGTTTTTTATTATTATTATTATCTACCTTCTTTTTTCTTTATCTCTC
>CAHIKZ030000780.1:1880000-1952500 GCA_903632075.3 Acanthosepion pharaonis | reverse complement strand
AGGATAAAAAATATGAATTTTCCCTTTTTCAAAAGTAAAATAGGTTTACACGTATTAGGGAAAATTGCCAATGGTTTTAAATGAAGAAAACCTTATTTTCGACGAAATTTTTAAAAATTTCAAGAAACATTATACTTAATGATTATTTCTGAACGTGGTTATATATGAAAGAATATCAGTGAACCATTGATAACGAATTAAAACAAAATTTCCAGAAATGTTTTCCTTAAGAGAACCATCCAGTAAGATCAAACTGACTGTAAATGGCCGAATGGCCGCAGTTTTCCCGTGACAGGTTTAGATTTTACTATTCTCAAAATGCTCGTATATTATTTTAAAGGTATTTTGTAAATAAGGCCAACGAAGTCCCGCTAACAACGAGGGAAGTGACCAAAGCCAAACCATTGGCGCCTCATAACGAACTATCTCCGTTATAGGGAGCTCATCAGGCGGTTCTTCTAGGGGAAGAAAAACCGCTTCCTTGCGGTCGTATCCAAACACCGAAAAAGCTGTGAAAATAGATCCAGACAGAAATTCCTGAGTGGAACCCCTAAGGCGGTTGGCTGTCACCACAGGTAACCACCCACGTCAAATCTTGCAGCCAATCCAGTACCAAATGTAATGTCCTGTATTCCTTTCGATCTTGTCAGTAGTGCCTAGACAATGCAATGTGGTTTACCGCCGCCCAAGCCTGTGGTCTGGAGAGGTTGTCTCAGGCTCATCACCAAAGGACTGAAATTTGACCAGCGATTTCGCGAGATAAACGGATACCTACTACTAATATTGGAACTGTAAAAAAAAACAAAAAAAACTCTCCATATAAATTACTAGTAAATTCATGTTCGCTTTATGCTCTTTTGTAATGTTCAATAAAAACGTTCAACTGTCATTTCAGAAATCGGCAAAAACAGGCGAAAATATCTAATTTTGGTCAGGGCTTTTTTAAAAAAAAAAAATTATTAGCATTATCTTATTTTGGAACGATTATAAAAAAAATTGAAGTCTTGTTTCCGATGACTTCAACCTAATTAAACTTGTCTATTTTATTTACATGATATACACTCGTACAGATATCCCAGTTTTGCTGTTATTATCATAACGTTTCGGCATTTTTGATCTCCGGGTATCATCAGATATCTGTCGATCGGAGTAAATTTCAAAGGAATATAAACTGAAACCTTTATTTAAACTAAGGGTTAGACTGCAATCGCTCTTCTATCCATGTCTATAGATACCTCGTCTTATTCTTTATAGTACTGCTTATTTTTTTGTTAGTCCTGTTTCAACTGAGTCTAAGTCTGTGCTACACGGCACAGCGACCGAGATAAGAATTACTATGAAAATCATATTTTTGTTTTTTAAGCAATTCACCCCAAGCAAGGCAAGAGGGTTACTAGCACACAAGCGGTTACAGAGGATTGAGAAAAAAGAGTAAAAAGGCGTGTTTGAAGAAAGGATAAAGAGAAGGGCGGGATGTTGGAATTTTTGGGTACCCTGGTGTACTAGTGAGTCAGCCAAAATCAGCTGACTCATTTTATAGTTCACCAATAGATGGGTTAACCAATCAGAAGGCTCAAAATATTCAATGCGACGTGTATAAAGGCGGCCATGTTTTTTCCCGAATATACACTGCCGGCCTTTGATATCGAAGACTGAAGAATTACGGAACAACTGCTGTTGGTATTGGCGATATAGTCAGATTCAGTAAAATATCTGATTCGAGAGTATTAATCTTTAACGTTGTTTCATTGAACAGATTACGTACTGCGCTGTATTCTATATTCATAGACTATTGTGAACATGATCAACACGGGAAACAATATCAAGGTGTCAGAAGATGTCGATTGACATTACACGTGAATATTTGAAGATTATATTTATCGGGGAAGCAAACAATAGGAAGGGATTTCCAGAGACGGGAAGTGCAAGAGAAGAAGCTGTTTTAGTAGAAGAGATGGCTACATTTAACCATTTCGATAGGGAAAGGGTGGGACTGTGATGCCAGCCTAGTAGCTCGCTTAAATTCATGCTGTCTGGGAACAAGCGAAAGTAGCTCGTCAGGACAGATGCCGTGAAAATACTTGTAGCAGAGACAGGGGGAAGCCACGGCAGGGCTGTGAGAAAGGGACTGTAGACGATATGCCAGATCAGGACATATCGCATTGCATATTCGTCTCTGGAGAATTAAGGTGGGAAACTGGTTATCAAAGTTAAGTGCTGATTCTTAAACCCACAATAGCTATAAACCCTCAATATCCAATACTAAGTATTCCTCTCCGATAAATAGAGAACATTTTGAACGTACATATAATTTGCTTTACAACGATAGAGAATTCTTTTTTGTGTTTCTAATTTGGAGCGCACTGAAAACAAACAATGTGTTTGTCAAACAATCTGTAATTAATGATGGCGAAAAAATGTTCAAATATTTGGCTTATATAATCGCACCTTTTGTAACATTAAAGGAAAATTAATATATCCATTCCATAAACATTTGGAATTTGTAGTCAGCGGGTTTTCGACGCAGAAGTGTAATTTTAAAATTGCATCAACAATGTATTTGAATACTTTTGCAGCTGTTTCAATGATTCTTCCTCGTGTGCACCTGTTAAATATAGCGAAGACATGATTATAGCATAATCTTTTCTCAGCAATTCACAGGGAACAAGCTATCCGGAGAAAATTAAATGAGTATTTTATATACCTTTTAATTTATGCTTATATATATATATATATATATATATATATATATATATATATATATATATATATATATATATATATATATATATATATATATATAAAAAAAAAAATATTATAATATAAGCTCTACTTCTGTATGGAGCACTGTCTTCTTAAAAATAAAAACAAAAATACTAAGGAACCCCGGATTATGCATCGGGTGCTGTAACCTTAGATGTGCGGGTGTTGCAAATGGATAGCGGCTCGGAATTGGAAATCGGAGAGCCAAGTTCTAATTCCGGTCGGGTTTCGTTATATTCCCTTACTCGCAAATACCCTCGGGAAAGCTATGAACCCACCTCTTCTCGATCCATCTATGGGTTAATTACTATCAGTAAATCATCATTATCTAAAAAAAAAAAATTCTTAGAATCTAAAAATATTTCTTCGCTTTAAATAAACTGCAAAAGTTTGATAAACCGTAAAAAAACACAACACAAACAATATTAGTAGATTCTTAATTTTTCTTTTAAATTCGCAGGTACCTTTTCTTAAGGGAAATACAGAGTTATTCAAAAAGCGAAATCATATTTCGAAAATTTAATAAAAACAAATGCTAAGACATTCGACGCATTACTGGAGAGGAAAAGTTTCAAATTTTATTAATTTTAGCCGACAGAAAAAGCGACTTTTCACGTTGAGTGGCTATTTTTAAGTTTTTTTTTTTACAAATTATAACAATTTAAATCTATAAAACATCTGACAAAAAAAAAAGGCCCCAAAAACCATTTAACAAAGGTTGAAAGAATATTTTCATAACATTGTACATTTGCCTGTCGATTAATGTGTCGAATCAGTTTCTGTCTCTTAGCATTTTTTTTTTTTATTGAATTTTCAAAATCTTCACTTTTTGTATAACCCTGATGTCTTTGTACTGAATCCTAGTTTATTGTTCTCGACAAGAGGAGCCGCCACACTTCTAATAACAGTAGAGGATTTACTAATTATTCTGTCTTGTATGACGACAGGTTTAGACTTGTAAATGATCAAAAGTAAAGTAAGAATCGATTAGGCGGTGTAAATTATCTTCCTATTTTTGAATTTAGGAAATAATGCGTTGCATGTAAATCTTGCGACAAAGTAAATTAAAGAGGCCACAACAGGATAGTAGAATAGCGGCAAGCGTTTAAACAAAGTGAGGAGGAATAGAAAAAGGCGAATATGAAAATGGCGGATGAAGAACAGTGTTCAAATGACAGCAGAAGCGACAAGGAAGAAAAAGTAAGTTAAATGAGGGAAGGATATAAAAAAAAACAACAACTTCAAAGAAAGGAAGGAAATGAAAAATAGCGTGGAAAAGAAGGAATGCTGTATTTTCCGGCTTGGAAGACGCACCCTAATATTGGGAAAAATTTTCTAAAAAAAAAATCATTCTCATACAGCAACACATGCGTCCCTCACATACTAGCGCCACGTATTATTTACATTAATCACTTGTCCGATTTTGTTTGTGTAGCAATGACATACTAGTCAAGAGCAAAAAAGCTCCCGCTGCTGCTTGTAAACATATTCAGGCTTGTGGCTCGGCTCCAGGAAGTTTTATCGTCTTGAAAATACATGTAACGACTAAGTTCTGAGGTTACATCATGCAAAAGGCTGAATTAGATAGCTAATATTATAGTGTAATGACTCAACATACAAATCCATGTACCCTATCAGTCAAGCCAATTAGGTGACCGTCCAAGTTTACTTTAGTCTGGGTAATGCCTTACATTCGTCTTGGAAGACGCACACGTATTTTTCAGTGTATTTTTTAGGAAAAAAATTGCGTCTTGTTAGTCGGAAAATACGATAATTATTTTTCAATCAATAAGACGCATCTTTGTAAAAGACACATTTCCTCATTTTTTTCTGTACAATCCGTTTTAAATCATTTCACCCCATGCATGGCAATAGAGCGACTAAGACGTAAGGGGGTTACTGCGCTACAAAATATAAGACAAAAAAATAGTATTGTGAACAAAAAAAGAAAAAGAAAAAAAGAAAAATAATTAAGAAGACAAAAGCCGGAAGACGGCATTTCCTTCGGACTTGCAATGCAACCCCCAAAAAAGACAACATTTAAAGTCGATTCTTTCAGACTCTAGTAAAAACTATTACTCTTTACCTAGAGCCTGAAATATAAACATAGCTATTATTTACATATCAACACAAATATAATCACGATAATGTTTAACCATAGCCGCAAGTATGAATACGATCAATATCTATCTATAGTCTCAAGTATAAACATAACCAAAATTTATTTATACACTCCACTATAAACACATAATAAATATATGTACACACACAAGTATAACTATGTCCTATTTTTAACTATAGACATAAAGAAACAACAGCAATATTTATTTATAGTATAAAATCAAGCAATATTTTCTCATAGTCTGAACTAATCCCTGCCAATATGAACTCAACTTTATATATCGCTGATGTTTTTCTGTATGTTTTGCTATAACCTCCCTGAATGTCTGCTTATAGACACACCTCACTAAGGTTTATCTATTAATTCTGCTATAACCTCCTTCAATGTATGTGTACAGCCTCAACTTACCAAGGTTTATCGCTCTATATACTTTGCTCTAATATCTGTCAGTGTCTACCCATAGACTCAAATTAACCTCACTAAGGTTTTTCTGTACATTCTGGCATAACTTCCAAAAATGTGTGCCTGTAGACTCAAGACTAAACCTCACTAAGTTTTATCTATATATATATTCGGCTATAGCATCCACTATTGTCTGTCTATAGACTCAAATTAACCTCACTAAGGTTTATCTGTATATTCCGCCATAACCTCAATATATGTCTGTCCATGAACTGAAATTTATGCCTTACTAAGGTTTATTTGTATATTCTGCGATAACTTCTACCTATAGACTCAGCTATAGACCTATAGACCTTACTAAGTTATATATATATATATATATATATATATATATATATATATATATATATATATATATATATATATATATTTTAAATAAGTTTTTTGTGGTACAGAATTTAATAATAGAGAGGAAAAGACAATATTTATAAGGCATTTTTAAAAGCAAAAGATAAAATAAAAACAACCGGTTTCGTCCCAGGACTTATCAAGTTTATTTATTCTGGTAATTTAAAAAGCGTGAAAATTAATTTTTAATTAACGAAGGGAATCGAATGGGAAAAAAAATTATGAATTTCAAGAAACTAGAGTCCAATAATATTCAGACCCATTATATATATAATATGTTAGCACTATCTCTGATATTGAGCACTTTCTAATAAGTACCGCGCATATAATATAGAGAGAACAAGGAGAAAACAAGGCGATACAAACAAATTAACAAGTGAGGGATGTTCGAGAAAGTAAAAGCAATAATGGAGAAGTGCTATATTTAAATATGGGCAACAGAATAACAACGATCTACTTCCGTAGATGAAATTTAAATTTGAGTTGGAAATCCCCGGATCGACAGATATTTGCAGAAGGATGGAGGACAAAATTTGCGAAAAGATGAGGCTATTGGTCTGAATATACCTCTTTATCCTCCAATTCCAGACAGTTAATGAAAGAATAAAAACAAAGGATAAATAGTCAAAAGATGAAAGAGAAAGAAGGAAAAATGTGCCAAGAAGGAAAAAAAAAAGAATGATTGGTTATGAAGGTATGAATGAATATGGAAGAAATAAGTAGCAGTAAAAAAAAAAAAAAAAAAAAAATGAAATGATGCTAGAAAAAAAATTGAGAAACGCTATGACGGGCAACAAATGTCGAGTGTTGTTGACTGAATCTCCTTCAAAATAAAACTTTCCACAAGACAGCACTGAAAAACAAGATCAACTGTCATTTTATTTATTTCTTTTCTGTTTTCACTTTTCCCTACCAAATATCTGAATTTGAATCTTTCTTATTACAATTTATATTTTACCTACATCAGGTGACACCTCTCAACTTTTCCTTAAAGCCACTTCTCCTCTTCCTATGAAAAATTCTTCTTTCCCCCATTTATTTATTTGGTCTCTCTGCAACACTTGCTCTTCAGATCTATATCGTTTGAACGGTTTTATTATTTCGATTTTACCTTAGCAACGCCACTGTCATTATTTTGTGCGCCATTTTGTTTGTCCGTTTTCTGTTTTGATCATATGTCGGACTGCAAGACGGAAGTGCATGAAGTCAACATTTCTTCTTTCGTTGAGTTGCAGTATTAACCTTTATATCGAGGTTATCGTAAGAGAACTAGAAGTCCTACCAGTATTTATTATTGGTAGGCACAATATTGACAACATTATATGAGAATACTGCTTTGATGGCAAACACAAATAAATTGGCAGGAATTTATAGACAAATTAGTAAATGATAGTCAAAAGAAAAAGACTAATATTCATTTGTAAGAAGACAGAGTGTATGATTAAATGTCAGGATGAATGAATGTCAGGAAAAAAACAAAGTGCGTGTGACAAAATGGTGAGAAGAGAATGAAACAAATACATAAGTTCAATGGGAAGATGTGACACCAAAATCCTAAAATGTATTGGAATTGCAAAAGATGCCTTCCAAAAAGTTAAGGCAAGTATTAAGTTTTGTTTGGTTTGGTTTGCTTTACCGCATATCAACCTCAATGGGTTATTTAATACCGACAAAATTTTCATTGCTGGTAACATTTTTTCTATTTCTGATAATATTTTTTTCCTTCAAAAATCTATTTCTGGTAATAATTTTCCTTCGCTGGTAATATTTGTTTTTCAAAAATATATAGCTGGTAATATCATTTTTTTTAAATGTATTGCTAGTAATATTTTTAAATGTACTGCAGGGAATGTTTTTTTTAAATGTATTGCTGGTAATATTTTTTAAATGTATTGCTGGTAATATATTTTAAATGCATTGCTGGTATTTTTTTAAATGTATTGCTGGTAATATTTTTTTAAAATGTATTGCTGGTAATATTTATTTTAAATGTGTGGCTGGTAATATTTTTTGTAAATGTATTGCTGGTAATAATTTTTTAATGTATTGCCTGTAGTATTTTTTAAATGTATTGCAGATAATATTTTTTAAAAATATATTGCTGGGAATATTTTTTTAAATCTGTTGCTGGTAATATTTTTTTAATGTATTGCTGGGAATATTTTTAATGTATTGCTGGTAACATTTTTTAAATATATTACAGGTATTTTTTTAAAAATATATTGCTGGTAATATTTTTTAAATGTATTGCTGGTAATATTTTTTTTTAAATGTATTGCTGGTAATATTTTTAAAATGTATTGCTGGTAATATTTTTTTAAATGAATTGCTGCTAATATATTTTTAAATGAATTGCTGGTAATTTTTTTCAAAAATGTATTGCTGGTAATAATTTTTTTACTAAGTATTTCTGGTATTAAAAACCATTTTCACGCTTTCATAGAGTTTTTGGCCCCAGTTTGGAGGTTTCCTATATTTACTCAGAGCTAGGATCCTATTAGATAATGCACCCCGGGTCAGGGTGGACCTGGGAACACCAGCAATTAAGAGGTGGTTCCACGCTTCTCAAAACCTCCTGATCATAGGCCTTGCTGTCGAATGGAGCTCATCGTCTTAACCAGGACGGCAAGTATTAACAAGGAGGACGGTTTTTATTCGAAACAAAAAAATAACGCTCAACACTTATGTAATATCATTCCTTCTATATGACAATGCATGGTAGACCATCTGCTCAACGATGAAGAAGATACGTGAGGCAAAAGAAATATGGTTCTGAAAAAAAAAAGGATGTTGCAAATAGCATGGACTGAACATGTGAGTAACGAGGCAGTTTTAAAGATAATGGAAGCAAAAAAGACACTTATACTTAGAATCAGAAATATTTGAAATTTCTAGGACGTATAATGAGAAAAGCGGGCTTGGAAAATATGACACTCACAGGACAGAAGTAAAGAAAGATGGAGAGGAAGAGCTTATTAAAAAAAAACAATAATTTTAGTATGCAGGCATCGATGACATATTTTCAAACTCGATAAAGTCACAGATGGATTTTAAACTGGCTTTAGATTATGAAAAGGACCACAAATTCCATATATATATATATATATATATATATAAATTATTATTTTTCGATTCTGACAAGGGTTTTTGATTGAGAAATGAGTACTAATCTACAAAGATTGGTCTTTGAAAAATATTTCCTCGTTTTTACGAGTGGATTACTTTTTAAATAGTGCCTAGCGTGACAGTGCCAAGACGTTTTGGTCAAGATATTCTACGATTATTCAGAGTGCAGTGAGAATAAACTTTTTGCCTTTCTTAAGGGAATTAATGTGGAATAACGTAAAATAAAGCAGAAAAGCAGTTTCGCTTATTTAGATTGTCAAGGAACTCCACTGAGCAAATAATATTCAGAGGTTTTGTTACCTTGTGCCAGACTGAAGGAAACTTGATAAAGCACCATGGAGATTTTTAGAAATTGAAGCTGCCGCAAAAGAAACGGTAAACAATTAAAAGCAGAATTTGTCCTTGCGAGCCAACAGAGCAGGAGGGTGATAGAAGAGGCCGAGGAATTCGTAGTATTAAGATTGAAAGAAAAAAAGACAAATTGAATGGAGGAAAATGTAACAAACTGACTTTCTCTCCGATAGAAAATATGCTTGAACCGCCATCTTTTACGGAAATATCGATTGACATGTGATGGAAGACGCTCAAAAGGATAGAATAAAAATGCACAGACTATAAAACCACATTGATGGCGAATCAAGATGGACATGTAAAGACTAACAGATAAAAATATCATGGACGCAGTTAGAAGGAAATGTTAAAAGGAAATTTTAAAATCAAATTTTTTTTTCCCGATCAAACAGTACGTTAGTCTTTTCGAGAAATATGTGACTTGTGGCTCATGCACGAGTTTATCAAATCATTGCAGAGGGTTGTTTAACAGTATATTAGAAACAGGGGACAATTTTTTTTAGGTCTTTAGATGCTGGTAGGCATATCTGACTAAGAGTATTTGATAGAGAGTTACATTCGCTAGCGTAATGAGTTCGATGCGAACCGCTACCCCAGCATAATGCTCGACTACGCGAAACCGATTTTTGTTTTCTCGATGCATATATGGATTGGCTTCTTTGTATAGCAATATGAAGAATTCATGTTTTCTTCATCTCCAAAGACATGATAGCTAAACAACCTGATCGATCAATATCACTTTCAGATAGTGTAATATAACACTATACTCCCATTGGTTATTTCGAAGCCTGCGTATTTTTTTACAATACATTACTATAGCAAAATCTAGACTCAGTCGTAAACATTCAGACAAGGCAAGACCAATTTCTATTAGGCTCTTTCTTTTTTTATATTTTGTCTTATCATCTTTGCTCTTTCCTTTTGTTTATTCTATTCTTCTAATTCTTCATAGTCGACAAAGCTTAAAATATTTCTGTGATATATTCCTATGGGTTCGTCGATTATTCTCTTTTCCGCGTTCACAACTTTCATTCTCTTTGTAGTCTTTGGTGATTAATTTATTCCTTTTTAGAGTAGCATTTGTTTAGAAATCGCACTTGTTATGGTCTCTTGATATTGACCATGTCTATTTTGATACTTTACGAAGCCAAGCTGGAACAATGAAAGAGTATGAAGACTCTGTTGCGTCAAGCTTCTATACGGCTATAAAATTTGCATTCGAAATCCTTTTTTTTTTTAAAAAGAAAACAGAGATATGGTTCTTATTAAAATGGTCAGCTCAACATGCAAATTGTAAAAGTGGACATAGCTACATCAAACAAACAGAAAAAATTAAATACGTATATACTCGCGTATCATGTGACGTTTGAAGACCTAATTTTGAATTTAATTTTAAGAAGGTTGTATCATAAATGAGATTTAAAATTAGCCTATGTACTGACGGCCCTGGCTAAGCCAGTGACCAAACAATATGTCCATTTACTTTAGTTAAATTAGTTTCAAAAATCGTTCTTCAAAAGTCACATGATACGCGAGTATGTACGCTATCTGAGAAGTGTGTGACTGAAATCTGAAGGCGCATTGGGATAGCGAAAGGTGCCTTCCAAAAGCTAAGCAAAGTATTAAGAAACAAAAAAAAATCATAGAAATAGAAATAAAACGAGTGCTGTTGCGTAATATCAGTTTTCCTATATGGCAGTGAATTCCTCACAGATCAATAAGAGATTTGAACCAACAAAAATGTGGTTCTTCGGAAGGATGCTGAGAATAGCATTGGCCGAACATATGGACAACGAAGAGGTTTTGGAAACAAAAGTAACAATTATACTTAACACTAGAAAGAGACAGTTGAAATTTCTAGGAAACATAATGAGGAAAGAAGGCTTGAAAAATATAATACTCATAAGATAGAGTGAAGTCAAGAGGGATAAAGGAAAACGACACCTAACCTACCGAGAGGGCTTGAGTGAATAGATGTCGAGGCAGGGATGAGGAGAGAGAACAAAAAGACAAACAATTTTAACAGTTTGCTTTGGTTTGTTTTGTTTTACGGTATATCAACCTCAATGGGTTATTTAATGCCGAAATATTTTTATTGCTGATAATATTCTGTTTTGTCAAAAATCTATTTCTAGTAATATTTTTCCTTCAAAAATGTATTCCTGGTAATAATTTTTCCCCAAAAATGTATAGTTGGTAATATTTGTTTTCTTTCAAAAACATTATTAGTAATATTTTTTTCCTTCAAAAAATGTATTGCTGGTAATAATTTTTTACAAAGTATTTCTAGTATTAAAACCTATTTTTGCATTTTCATAGTGTTTTACCCCAGTTTCGGGGTTATCTATTTGCTTATAGCTGGGACCCTAACAGGTGCTACCACCCCGGGACCTGGGAAAACCTGCAATTCCACGCTCTTCAAAACCTCCTGATCAAAGGCCTTGCTACTGGACGTAGTTTATCGTCTTACCCAGGACGGAATTTTAACAGTTACACAGGACGGGAAATAGTGGAGAGCCATAGTCATTAACGCCGTGAAGAGACACGGCACATGGAAGAAGATCACTGATATCAATCTACGGTAGGAAAAATATCTAAGCTAGGTGATAGTCCAAAATGTATTCATTAAAATAGCTTAGTTTGGTACAAGACCATAAACGTTGGGTATCTTGTAAGGATAGATTCATTGCACAATAGTAATGGCTTCTATCAAGAGCAATAATTAAATTATGACAGAGTATAGTGTAGTTTGTCACAAGGTCATACATTAAGGTCACCCAAGCATTTTTGGTTTCATTATGTAATAGTAATAATATGCTGTGCGGTTTTGTCACCATTTAAACAATAACGACGGACTCTGCTTAGCGGGTGGTGTTTTTTTAAGTTTATTGATTTTATAAAAGGGGTGGGTTCGTCTTGGTAGGTGCGAGAAAAGGCATCGTCGTGCGGAGTTTAAATTCCGGTCGAGTTCAATCGTTCCTTTTGGCCCAAGTACAGTTAGGAATGGTATGCAACTATCTTTCGTAGTTCTTCACAGAAGCGGCGTAAAATAATCTGTCAAAACATTCTGTTTCACTTAAATGGCGTAAAATAAAGCGGTGATTCTCAAAGTGGCCCCACAGGTCCACGTGTGATATCAGAAAAATTTCTAAAATGGCCTGGAGTTGGCCGGAAGACAATAGGTGGGCCTTAAAATTTTATTTTTTTCCACTGGTGCAAAATTATGAAAAGACAAACTGTTTTACATTATAGTTGAAAGCAAATAATTCAGAAATTATTTAAATAAAATTTGCAATGATTTCTTCTTATAATAATTTAGACTTACAAACGTAGAATTTATATTTGTGCTTATGCAGGACTGAAGATGTTTTGACACTAAGAATGGGCCACAAGGAAGAAAAGGTTGAGAAACATTGAAATAAACTGTCATTTTATATATTTAAATGTGTTTTCATTGTAAATATCATGGCGTATTTGCTATTGAGTATTCGGTGGTATCGAGCGAGATTTGGGAAAAGGATTTTTAAAAGGTTTTTCTCCGTTTTCAGGCTCAGGAAGCCGCGACCAACTGTAGAAAACAGGGATTCCACACTACTAAAAAACCTCCCTTTCAGTAGTCTTTCTGGAGGCTGGTATTTATCGTCATACCCAGTGCTTAATTCTAACGTGATCACCCCCCCCCACAATGCGATCATGTGCACAAAATATTAGAGTGAATATATCTATCCTCACTAACGCTATCTCATTTTCTTTCACTCTCAGTAACAACTCGCGTCTTAGTGACACTCTCGCCTTGCTTGGGGAGAAATGATTACATATAATCTATGTATCTATCTAGCTAGCTAGCTATTAAGATAAGGATCAAATAGGATTTATAAATTTAATTTGTTTTACTTTTATTTAAGCTTCCTCTGAATAGGAAATATGGTTTAGAAAAGAAAATGATATTATTTTTATTTTTGTGTTGCTTGTCTTTCATTGGTTAAGCATAGAAACGCAAGGTCTACTTAACCAATGAAAAATAGCAATTATTTTTCCTTTCTTTTCTTTCAGGAGCTGTGCATATAATCATATGTTTTGTCCTCGATTGAGCTCTGAAAAGTAATGCGTAATAACCGGATAACTGATTTGGTGTTTCTTTTTCTGTTATCTGTTTTTTTTTTTATTCGCCATTTCAGGTGAAAAATATATTTTTTATCTTAGCTTCGTCATTCCTCTTAACTTGTTATATATTCGTATATATTATATCAGTATATCCTTTTAAGATTGATTGATCGATTTTTATTTTTCGTTATTTATTGAACACAGCTATATATCGTACAAGATTCGATATGAGAGACGAATCTGCCGGTCAAGTGTATCACCATTTGAGAAATTGATCTCTCCAAGAAACTCCTTGTTTTGAACATCAGTTGAGAGTCAAGTTCACTTCAGACCTGGTTTTGTTTGGTCGAACCGTTTTCTTCTGATTATCAACTATTTACTGGTTACTTAAAGCCATTAAATATTTTGATATTGTAAGAAGTATACTGAGATAATAATGATCTAGTGATATACGTATGACTAATTAACCTATAGCTGGAGGGAGAAGAGATTTATTTATTCCTTTCCTAATGGTATTTGTCCGAAAGTGAATATAACGAACCCAACTGGAATTGGAACACGGCTATCCGATTAACAATTTTCCATTACACCATAGGCTCAAAGCATCCAGTACGCCCGACTCATAACCCTGACCATGTTCGACGTTGCTTAACTTCGACGAATTTAAGTACAGTACTAGATTGGCAATTAGATCTCTTCGTTTTGCTTTTGAACTTGCCAGTTTTAAGTATAACTTCAATATTAATAGTTTCTTCTACTGCACTTCTCAATTGTGAAAAATCTCCAGCGGCTTCCTGTTTTCTTATCAACTACGATTTTCGACATTTTAAGTTTTTGGCCGTAAGCCATCCAGAGCTGAAGTAGAATTTATATATAAAGATGCTAAAAAAATAGTTATCTTCTTGTACCACTGCAGGAAGTACTCGACTTCAGCGTCTTTTTATCTTTACAAGAATCGGATCTGATCAAAAATGGAGTATTGCTTCTGTACCTGGAGTGGAACTGCTCAATTCTCACAATTCCGTTCTTTACAGTGTTAAAGCCTGGGTCAAATCATTTACGCAGAATTGTGGGTGATGGCTTATTTTCCAGACTACAGCCGCTTTCCCACGGATAAAATTTCGCATTCCTATCTCTCTCCATGGCAAATGTTAAGACTCCCATTTTTTTTAGTGTTACCAGCGCAAAACAGTACAGCTAAAATCTGCCTTGCTACCTCAACAGATTTGAATCACCTTCATTTTTACGTATTATTTTGATAAGAATAATCAGAAAACATCTTCTAAAGAACCGCTGCGAAAGAAACTCCTATGTGGATACTTCTTCGAACAAAACAATCTTAATCTCTTCAGCTAGACAGATTATCTTTATATATCCTCTTAAAAATAACTTCTTACAGCTTTCTCTTACGTTCATATTAAATACCTCATTCAGTAAGTTTCTAACTTGTATGTTTCTTGGGCCTTGTATTAGATGAAAATTACTAAAAAAAAATATACAAAGCTAAACGAAAAAAAAATTTCGTTTTTTGGTGGGTATGAATATAGTCCTTCGGGATTGGTTGTGTACAACACTTCTTTATCAGTATTGTAAACCAGTTTTCTCGATTTCCTATCTCTAAATCTGTTTTTCTATGTGTTCTTTATTTTTAATAGCAGCAAAATGTTATTTTTTCCTTTCTGTTTTCTTCTTAATTCTTTCTCGACATCCTTCCAATCCCATGATTTATTCGAACCTCATAGCATCCCAAATCGACAACCTTTTTTCGGGAGATCATTTTGTCATCATTTGTTTTGTTTTTTTTCTCTCTCTTCTGTTTTCTTGTTTTTTTTCTTTTTTTAAAGAAAAAAAATCTCTCCCTCACTGCATATTCAACGACTAAGAGCTTTACACCCAGTTCTCCGACACCCACCCCCTATTTTCCTCTTCTGTTACCATTCTTCGGCATTTCTAATTTTCGCATCCATCAATTCATGTCAGGCTTTCTTTGGCCTTTCCGAGGCAGGCATGACCAAAGCCCGTCCCTGAACATCCCATTCGCCTCACTTGGTTAACCTCACGATATTGCGAGGAATTTTGAGACACTTTATGTTGGTTTTCTCATAGTTGGCCACTCGAATTTCGATTATTTTCTTGTTTACCTATAAATTTCAGAGGCAATTTTTTTGAAGATTTTATTTTCTTGTAACCTTCTCTTGATGAGTAGTGAAAGTATCAGTATTTCACAATGATGGACGCAAATATAATGAATCACTGACTTTGGATAAATGTTTATATTTATGCATATCTACGTACTTTTTTTTTTAATCTTCATCCGATATAATGCAACGTGTGTATCAGTATTAAACAGTTTCTAAAATAATTGGTGATTCTGATAACAATTCAAGCTTTGCTTCTTTTAGCGGTACATCAACACCTTATGGGTCATTTAATGCCGAAATTCAATTTTCTTAGGAGCAACAGTCATTTGAATGATTAAATATGTATTACTGCTAATTTGTTTTCCCTATGAAAATGTGTTGCTGGTATTTTTACTATGGAAATATATTTTTAAACTTTCAGCAAATAAGAGGTGGTTCAATGGTCTTCAGACCCTCCCGATCAGAGGTATTTCTGCCGGCGTCAAACACAGGACGTACTTCCAATGTGATTAACCCCAAAACGTGATCATGTGAACAGAATATATGAGTTCAATACGTCTATTCTCACTAACGTTATCTTATTTTCTTTCACTATCAGTAACAATTTGCGTCTTAGTAGTATTATAACCTTGCTCGAGGAAAAATGATTACATATAATCTCTCTCTCGCTCTCTCTCTCTCTCTCTCTCTATATATATATATATATATATATATATATATATATATATATATATATATATATATATATATATGTTCCAAATCAAGTTGAGTTCGTTATATTCACTTTAGGACAAATACCATTGGGAAAGGAATAAATCCATCTCTTCTCCCTCCTGCTATAGGTTCATTAGTCATACGTATATCACTAGATCATTATTATCTCAGTATACTTCTTACAACATCAAAATATTTAATGGCTTTAAGTAACCAGTAAATGGTTGGAGTGAACTTGATATATATATATATATATATATATATATATATATATATATATATATATATATATATATATTATAGTTAACGTAACAAATGAGTTAATGTATATATATATATATATATATATATATATATATATATATATATATATATATATATGCATTATTATATATATATAATATATGTAAATAATATAAGATAAAGAACGAACTAAAAACGTTCATGAATGTAATTTGTTTCGCTTTTACTTAAGCATCATCTAAAAATGATATATGCTTGGCGAAAGAAAATTATAGGATATTTATTTATATATTTAAACATACTGCTCACTGGGAATATATTGAAATGAACATTAGTGACAATCGAAATTAGCTAAATGTATATAAATGAACTATGTACAGACCAACTGTTTTAATACTGATCTCAGGCGCAAGTTAAAAAAAATGTGCAAAAAGTTTGTTATTCAATAAATACTTGTGTATCTATCTATCTATCTATCTATCTATCTATCTATATATATATATATATATATATATATATATATATATATATATATATATATGTGTGTGTGTGTATATAAAGATGAAGACAAAGAAATATAGTTTTAAGGTGTGGTATTTTTATGGAATAAAGTGCTCAAAATCATAGATAGACCGTATGTAAATATAGATATAAAAGTGAACATAGAAGTCAATACTCAGAGGCGACTTAAACGCCTACTAGAGCGGCTAGCCAGTGCCTACTGCAGACACTCACCCAGGTACATTTGTGTTTGCTCAACACCCAAATAGCCCACCTGTGGTTTATACTGCAACTATGCTGAGCAGACCTAAGTTTCAGTTTCTGGGAAATAGCCTGTTAGCTAGGATGATCAACAATCTTATCAAGGCCAGCACGCTTAAACCATCGGGCACCATCTACCCAATTTCACTCACAAGGTTCGGGTTAAATCGGGGTATGGTTTTCAGACACTTTCCCCGGGTGCCACACATTGAGATCGCCCCCTCTAGACCGATAACATCAGGAAATCTCCTTCCTGATAAATCGACCCGAGTTTCATTGTCAGAAAGTGAACATTCTAATCACTCGGTCACGTGCCCATATATATATATATATATATATATATATATATATATATATATATATATATATATATATATATATATATATATATATATACACACACACACATTATATATATATATATATATATATATATATATATATATATATATAAATTATATGTGTGTGTGTACTTGTGAGTGTGTGTGCGTTTGTGTGTAGCCTGCAGCTAAAGATTTATGTTAATTTTTGGAATTTTAGCAGGAAAACATTTAGAAATATATATCCAATAAAAATATGTTTCTGCATTGAAAGAAAAAAAAGCAAATATTGACAAAGTGAATAAAGAATGCTGAACAATAAAATGAAAATGTTCATCAGCATGCTGAACGATGTAAAATCCTTCGACCGCCATATTGAATCTAATGGATATTCGATCAGATCGATTGATGCGCCATCTGTCGATGACATTTTCGAATGATTTATCCAGTCCAAGAACGTAGAGCCGTGGTAGGAGATGAAGTCAACTCACGGCTTTTGGATAGCGTCGAATATTACAAGAGGGGGTTCAGAATGAATTGTGAATGATTCTATGACAATGGAGCCGGGGCTAAGTATTGGATAGGGAGTGGAAATTGGCGGTATATAGGATTGGTTATGGATAAGGAAAGCAGCTGCGATAGAAGTATTATAAAAAATAGATATGTTGAAATAAAAAAAAAATGCATATTTCTAATAATGAAGGTAGAATTAAAGAACACCCAAAATATAGCAGTGAGAGAGAGTGTAATTAGCAAAAAATGGCAATAAATGAGAGGGGGGTTCAAAAAGGAAGAATGAAAGATATGTAAATAGATAGCTAGACATGAACAGACTTCGATAGATAGATAGATAGATAGATAGATAGATAGATAGATAGATATGAACAGACTGCTATAGATAGATATGAACAGACTGAGATAGATAGATAGATAGATAGATAGATAGATAGATAGATAGATAGATAGATAGATAGATAGATAAGAACTAAGTTAGACAGATAAATAGAGATGAACTGACGCAGATAGATATTGACGTAGATAGATAGGAACAAAGATAGATCAATGGACAGATATATAGATATGAACTCACTGAAATAGATAGATAGGAACAAACTTAGGTACATAAGAACGAAATTAGTAGATAGATAGATAGATAGATAGATAGATAGATAGATAGATAGATAGATAGATAGAACTAAGACAGATAAATAGATATGAACTGACACAGATATTCAGATAGATAGGATAGATAAATAGATAGATATATAGATATGAACTGACTCAGATCGATAGATAGATAGAAACAAACTTAGATATGAAGGAAATAAGTAGATAGATAGACTGATAGATAGATAGGGACTAAGATAAATTGATATGAACTGACAGAGATAGATTTTCAGATATATAGATATAAACTGACTGAAAAAGATAGATAGATAGATAGGAACGAACTTAGCTATGAACGAAATTAGAAGATATATATATATATATATATATATATATATATATATATATATATATATAGATAGATAGATAGATAGATAGATAGATAGATAGAAACTGAGATAGATAAATTGATAAATATATATGAATTGACTCAGATAGGTAGATAATGAAAGGAATAAGATTGATAGATATATAAATAAATAATTAAAACCTAGATTATGTCGACAAAAGAGAAACAAATTAAATGAAATTAATGCAAATGTAGAAGACGAGAATAATAAGTAATCAAGTGTATTTATCCAGGAAGGAGAATTTTACTCTATGTTATAAAATCTCCTATAAAGTTAATGAAATATTTTCGAGCACGCGGTAAAGGAAAAAAATGCTTACGGCTACATTAGGTTGAAACACCAGTTCCCGTACGAAAACCAAAGTTAAGCAACGTCGAGCCTGGTCAATATCAGGTGTTGTAAGCTTTGATATACGGGTGATAATCACAGACTCAAGTTCCACTTCCAGGTGTCTTCGTAATGTTAACTAAAATCTAAAAAAAAATATTTTCTGGCTTTAAATAACGCGGAAATGGTTGATAAACCGTAAAAAATGCAAAAGAAATAAAATCTGACTGGGACCTTTTCATGTAATAACTCCATTTTAGTCAGCCATAACATTTTATATTTGTTCGTTTTTTTTCATTTTAAATCATTTCAAACGCCCCCCCCCACTACCAAGCAAGAGCAATAAAGCTACTAAGATGTAAGAATTCTAGAGTTTGAAAGACTATGAGAAAAAACATTAAAAAAAAAGAGAGAGAAAAAAAGCGACGGAATAAGAAGACAGAGGATGACGATTGGCATTGCATTTAAATTTTTGATGATCAAAATTGACTGGAAAGCAAAAGTGCAGAAGGGAGATCCACAAGTGAGAAGTGCGAGAAAAGAAACTGTTAGCATTGAACTTACACGGTTACATTTTCCGAGAGGCCATTAGCTGTTTACTTTTATATGAAACAGATTTCTCTGGATTAACTCGGTATATAACCGTGTATAAGTCGATTTTATTTGGATTTTATCTAGAATCTCTAAATACAAATTTAATCAAAGTTGGTTGGAAAGCATGGAACCGCAGTAGAGTACCACAAGCGAAAAGTCGAGAAAAAAACTGTTAGCATAAAATTTACGGTTACATCGAGTCACCACACGCACATCTTTCTTCCAGGATTTCAGATTCTGGGTCCGTATGTGGTGATGTTCCATCTGCGTTGAACATTATGGAATGGCCGTGTATTCTAAATTTATTCTGAACTGCAATGTAAGATTCGTTTCTTGTGCAATATATTCAGTTGATCCTCCAAGAAAGGATATGATGACTCAACCTGATGAAAGTGATAATCATTAGTTTAATTATTAAAAAAAAACAACTTATTATGCAGAGCTAGATAAAACGAAACAGACGAAACACAACGAAAGATAAGATGAAAGAATCAAAGAGCGCGAAAGACAATGAGAGCGAAAGAGAGCGAGAGAGAGAGAGAGAGAGATGGGAGAGAGAGAGAGATGGGGGGAGAGAGAGAGAGATGGGGGGAGGGGGAGAGGGGAGAGAGAGAGATGGGGAGAGAGAGAGAGAGATGGGGGAGAGAGAGAGGGGGAGAGAGAGAGAGAGGGGAGAGAGAGAGAGATGGGGAGAGAGAGAGAGAGAGGGGGGAGAGAGAGGAGAGGGGGAGAGATGGGGAGAGAGAGAGAGATGGGGAGGGGAGAGATGGGGGAGAGAGAGAGAGATGGGGGGAGAGAGAGATGGGGGGAGAGAGAGAGAGGGGAGAGAGAGAGAGAGGGAGAGAGATGGGGGAGAGAGAGAGGGGGAGAGAGAGAGATGGGGAGAGAGAGAGAGAGAGAGGGGGAGAGAGAGAGATGGGGGAGAGAGAGATGGGGAGAGAGAGAGAGATGGGGGAGAGAGAGAGAGAGAGATGGGGGAGAGAGAGAGAGAGATGGGGAGAGAGAGAGGGGGGAGACCATGAAAAGAGAAAAAAACTCGACTTGATGGAAGGTAGGCAATTCCTTAGTATTGATCTTCGATACAAATCGAACGGGGATTTGCTTTTCTATAGCATTGATCTTTACATCTCCCCGACAGTTTCCAAGAGATATTCTCTTAATCTCTTCTTTTACTTGTTGTTAATCCCTTTCAGTGTTTTTGACTTAACCCATCAAAAGCACAAGCGTCCATAGATCTTATTTTGACCCGACGGGCGGCGTACAAATCCCCAACCCATAACGTTTTCTCGACGCTACTTTCCTGTCTTGAGTCAAGTGATCTTAATTCCTGTACGAAAAGCGTTTCACTTCATAAAATCTGCAGTTGGTTTACTTTGTGAAAAAACGTTGTTCAGGAAAGAAGATAAAAAAAAAAAAATCAGGGAACTGCATTTTCAGCATTCTTTGTAAGTTTATTGTTCTGATGGATGTCGTATATATTTTTTGAGAAGATAAAACATACCTTAATCTGTTTATAGGTATTTATCTACATTGACTGTCTACCAAGCTCTTTGTGTCTACTAATAGCAATCTATAGTTTTTCACATTTTCAGTCTGTTTTTATCTATCCAAGTATGTTCTTCTCACTGAGTCAGTTCATTATCTATCTATCTATCTATCTATCTATCTATCTATCTATCTATCTGAGTCAGTTCATTATCTATCTATCTATCTGAATCAGTTCATTATCTATCTATCTATCTGATTCATATCTATCTTCATTCTCTATCTATCTATCTATCTATCTATCTATCTCTATCTGATTCATTATCTATCTCTATCTATCTGAGTTCATTATCTATCTATCTATCTGATTCATTATCTATTTATCTATCTAACTATCTATCTATCTACCTGAGTTCATTATCTATCTATCTATTTATCTATTCATTATCTATCTATCTATCTATCTATCTATCTATCTATCTATCTATCTATCTATCTATCTATCTGAGTTCATTATCTATCTATCTATTTATCTGAGTTCATTATCTATCTATCTATCTATCTATCTATCTATCTATCTATCTATCTATCTATCTGAGTTCATTATATATCTATCCATCTATCTATCCATCTAGAAAGGCGTATTAAGAACTACGTGCAGATTGATAAACATTACTAAACAAACACACCCGCATATTTTTTTACGCATTTCCCAACAAGCAAGGCGCCAGTGCCACTAACACGCAAGGAGTTTACAGAGGGTGAATGTAAGATAAAAGACTGGAGGATTGAGGAAAGGATAAAAAGAAAAACGGGGATCAAAGTCAAGGCATTCGATAGGCGTTCAATATTTAAATATTTGAAGATTATAGTTACTAGGGAAGCAAGTAAAAGGAAAGGAGTTCCACTGTCGGGAAGGACGAGAGAAGAAGCTGCTAGAATAGAAGAGCTCGTTCCATGTTACTGTTTCGACAGTAAAAGGCTGGGACCGACCTGCCAAACTAGTAGCCTGCTTAGATTCTTGCAGTCGGTGCACCAGTGAAAATAGCTCCTCAGATCAGATGCTATGAAAATATTTATAAAAAAAGACAACGAGAAGCCACATCACATTTGTGAGAAAGTGACTGGAATCGTGATGCCATGTCAGTCACATTGCATATCAGTCTTTGGGTTTTGTCGAGAACCGTGAGAGGGAAAGCGGGTGTACCAGACCACATATGGCAACAGTATTCAGTGCATGGACGAATGGTACATTTGGAGATGTGAAGAATGGACTCAGACGAGAATACCTTTTGGAACGACACGGAGAACCAACTTTAATTCCGGTAAATGCAACTATTGATTGCAAAGTGTAAGATTTTTTTTCCAATTGTCATTTGATGCCAATCTGTCTTGTCCACAGAATTCATCTGGGAATTTAATTATTGATTCAATGTAGTTGTTCCACCTGGAGAACGTGAGACCAAGAAGGCGCACTGACACGCTCTGGTGAAGTTGAGCATCAACATTGCTGATAGGAGGCAGGGAAATGAGAGAAGTTTTGTTTTGAAGGCATTAAAATTTACAAGCCATTTCTTGCCCCATTTAACCACAGATTGCAGATTCTTTTTAAGATCAACGGCCAGGTTAATTTTGTCAGCAATGCTGGATTTACTATTGAGACAGGAGTAAATGGTAGTGTCGTCTGCGTTGATACTTACTTGAGAACTGATGACATCAGGGAGATCGTTTACGAAGATCAGAAATAGTGATAAAGCCTTGGGAAACACCAGAGTTTGTATGAAAGGAACTGGGAAAGAACTAGTTCAGGGCGACCTTCATTTTACGTTTTGACAGGAATAATTGGATTAAATCAAATAAACGTCTAATGATACCATATCCTGAAGCTTCTGTAGAAGGCCGGCATGACAAACCCTGTCAAACGTGTTCGAAACACCTAGAGCCACATCTCGAGCTTCGGCATTATTGTCAAGAGCTTGGTATGCAAATTCAATTATAGTCGTAAACACGTCAAGGGTAGACATGGCAAAGCAGAAATCATATTGTTTGTCAGAGAGTACGTCATGGGAGGTAAGGTGCTTAACTACTTCGACATTGATTAAATTCTTGAAGCCTACCAAAGAATGGTGGGAGACTGATAGGACGGTAGTTAGATGGGTCAGAAAGGTCTCCAGAGTTCTTGAAATCAAGGACAACAGAGGAGGACTTCCAACAGGCTGGAAAGCAAGAATGAGCGAGGCAATAGTTCTACAGTTTGAAGAGAACTGGAGCAAGCTCAGGAGGACATTTCTTTCGGACTACGGCTGTTATCTTGTCACCAGCTCTTGCTTTATGTGAGTTTCATTTAGAGATGGTGTCCAGTGCCTTCGCCGGGGTTATGCTAATCTCACTCAATAGAACCTCAGTTCTTGAGTAAAAATCAGATGTGGGTACTCCGGATGAGTCGATTGTTGATTTGGATGAAAATTTCCGGGTAAACCATTCACCCTTATCAGCTGTGGATGTTAAAACTTCGAATGGATTAAACTGAGAATTTGCTGTCGTTCGGCACACTCTTGCACAGCCGCTAATAATCTTTAGAACCAAACTTGTGAGATGCATTACGTTGTTTCATTCTATCAGCAAACAATAACTTTACTTCACTGAGGAAAAGCTTGCGCTCATTACGAGCAGAGACGAAGAGACGTCTGTTCTAATCAGCCATATCGCTCCGATAAAGATGGAAGAAGTGATTCTTATGGACTATAGCGGCTGAACAAATACCCGGGAACCAAGGTTATGAACGCGATTTAACTAGGTATTTTCTTCATGTGATATAAGCCTCGGCGCCGGCTTTTACTCAGGAGGTGTTGTGGAGTGATTTCGCAGTGGAAGCTTGCATTTGTACTAATCGGTCCTAAAATAGGTTCGGCGTACAAAACGTTAGGAACTTGATATAATAGATATTACGCAGAGTAATCTAGTTGTGGTCGCTGATACTTGCGTATTCGACTGTCGTCCGACATCGACTGACTGACAATATTCAGTCAACCCCACGAGGGTGTCATTGGCACAAGGCCTTTTAACGTGGGGAATTCCCGAGCCATTTTATAGTAGGTAGGAACCCGTATGAACGGGTCCAGGGCCTTTAACCTCCCTGAAGGAACTATAGAATTCCTCCCCGCCCGTGGAAGAGAGTTTAACCCCAAAAGTGAACGACTGACTCACATCGACGACTGACAACCGTCGTTTCTCTTACTACTTCTATTTATAGTAGGTGGACCTAACAGGAGGAGACCTCAGACGCACATTTTTGAATGGGATGATTAAAAACCACATTCCAAGCGACGTCGCGAAGGAAATCAGGGAACGAGTCCCAGACTGCGCGTTTATAAAAAAAAGATATTCTGTTTGCATCAGGTTCCTGGGTGGAGGGGGAATGAAAGAAGATGTTAACAGACACTAACGAGTGATCAGAGTTGCCGAGGGGGGCAGAGCTGTAGCGCGAAAAGAATCAGTGATGGAGGTAAAACAGAAATTGAGAAAGGCAAGCTTTACCGTTAGGGTTACTGGGGAAACGCGTAGGAAAGTCAACTACTTGCGTGAGGGATTGAATGATTGAAAAGTTAAGGGTTTGGATGCCAGCGTGGTTAGTTACACATTGTTTAAGCCACATGGTATAGTGGGCGTTAAATCACCGAACACGAATATGTTAACAAACGGATGTAGAGATGGCTTCGTCTATCGTATCGAAAATGCTATCGAAACACTTTGTCCATAAAAAATTTACACTTTGCCTGATATATATATATATATATATATATATATATATATATATATATATATATATATATATATATATATATATACATCATACTCACACACACTTATATATAAGGTATATTTAGCTATAAATATTCATCGGAACAAGTTTTTCTTTTAATTTTTCCCATATGTTCAGTATTGTGGATAAATAAAGTTCATATATTGTATTATTTTTGTTTACGTAATTTTGAATATCGCTGTCATTATCAAGAACCGATGTGATGTCTTTGTGGTAATGAAAATTTTCTGTTTCCTCTAATTTGTTGGGAAAACGTTTGAAATGGTTTAATCCTCATGTGTAACAAAAAAAATTCTTATCTATCTATCTATCTATCTATCTATCTATCTATATTAAATAAAAACAGACCATTTAAACACCATGTCATAAATTATTTCACCATAGAACTATCATCAGAATTTACTTATGAAGAAATTCATGACATATATTTAATAAAATAATATCAAAGATAGAGCTAAAATACAAATATAATAGTGAACATTAACACATCTTAGAGGAGAAATAATTTAAATAAAAATATCATACATACATGCATACACATAATAATATTATTTTAAAAAAATTCCAAGAGGATAGAATCCAGATAGAATTCAATGTCCGGGACAGAGTAAGGATATAATAAAGTTAAACACTAATATTCCATGGAATATTAGTGTTTAAACATATATATATATATATATATATATATATATATATATATATATATAAAACATAAAACATTAGGCAGCATATGATTTACAACAATAGAATTAATCAGATATTAATGCGATTATTGGCGACATCCGTCGCTAAAAACATAATATATGCATTAAAATCCTGTTCATCCAGAGTGCGAGTTTTGATCCTTGAAGAAAAACTTGTTGTCTGTAGTTTTTCAGTTTATTTGATGTTAAAATGTTAGTACTTACGGACGGTCTTCCATCCATCATCATTCTTATTTTGATTTTCTATAAGTGAAAAAAAAATCATATGCCCTAATGTTTTATGTTTTATGGAAAACTGGAAGTACAAAAAAAATTCTTATAAAAAAACTACCTAAGACATTACACTATGTTATTGAACTATATACTTAGTTCATGACATAAAAACAATACACTTGTAAAATAGAATATGTGGATTTAACACATCACAAGAAATATTTAAATAAAATTCTCATAAAAAATTTTGAAAACTTAGCGTTGCGTCTTTGCGCGTTCCACGATCTTACACACCCGTCAACAATAGCAGATATTCAAAAACATCTTTCGGTCGACATACAGATATATCGTCTCAAGTTTTTGATTTTATAAGGAAAAAAAAACACATGCCTGATGATGGATGGAAGACCGTCCGTATATCGAATAAATTGAAAAACTACAGACAACAAGTTTTTCTTCAAGGATCAAAACTCGCACTGGATGAACAGGATTTTTAATGCATATATTATTTTCTAGCGACGGATGTCGCCAATAATCGCATTAATACTTGATTAATTCTATGTGTGATTATTCTTTAATATATATATATATATATATATATATATATATATATATATATATATATGCACCCAACTATACGATTGATGTAGACGGAATAAAATTGCAATAATCAAAAAAACAATTTTTCTTAAAACAGAGTACAGGAGGCAGCGAGAAACATCTAGTTTTCAGAGGAATCCAGGCAAAACAAGAGTGCTAAATGCAGACTAAATTCAACACCATCACTTGAGAAGACACCAGACGTGTTGAAATAAAATGGCTATTTTTGTAGTGATGTTATAATATGTTTATCTCATAATTTTTGTATATAATAAATAAGGCATTTTCTTACGCGTCTGCTTGTCACGTTTTTAATAAGTATGTTGGCATCTTAGCAGAACGTGCGCATATTCCTTAACATCACCAGTTGGCATGTACCAGGATATAGACCCTTAGATGAAAGATTTTTTGATGGTAAGTCACCATAATGTCTTCTTTTAAATATTACCTTATATATATATATATATATATATATATATATATATATATATATAAAAATTTCTCCGATTTAAGCAGTAGAAAGACAATATTTATGAAAAATGACAATCGGAAACGCGTCAGCAATTACTAGTTTTCCGATTTTTGCCCCTCGGCAACTCTGATCACTCGTTAGTGTCTGTTAACATCTTCTTTCATTCCCCTCCACCCAGGAACCTGATACTAACAGAATATCTTTTTTATAAACGCGCAGACTCTTCGTCTCTTATCAATAAAAATGACAATCGGAAACGCGTCAGCAATTACTAGTTTTCCGATTGTCATATATATATATATATATATATATATATATATATATATATATATATATATATATATATATCGAGAGATGGAGAGAAATAAATAGATATGTAGAGATAGATTCCTTTTCTGCATTATTTGTGAATTGCCTTTGAATAGTAGAGACTTCTCGTTGCCTCCTCGACGACTTTGAATTCAGAGTAGCCCTACTCCTAGACCGGCTACGGTCCACGGCTAGAAAGCTCTGTCCACCTTGATGGTATAGCCATCGGAGAAGAAAATGTGTCGATTCATATCCTTTCCCTCGTTATTTACGCAAAAAAGGACACCGCAGATTTAGTCCGTTGTTCCTCTCTCGGCGTCGATAACGGATACTACCCGCACATTGATGTTGATACGAAATTAGAAATATTCGCTCGAAATACCTTGTTACGTTTTCTTGTAGATAGATGGTTGTGTTATAAGCATATATGTTTAAATTATCTCGCTGTTCAGAGAAAAAAAAATCTTTGACATCCTTCCATATTTTTCTCCTACCATTCAACTGTGCAACGCATTCTATTGTGCAAAGACCCATTGTCTTATTGATGAATAAAAAGTAAATGAATAATATATGGAAGAAAACAGTGGCTTGGCTGTAAGCCAGGGTGATTATCGTTTGCTCTTTGGCCATAAATAGATAGTGAAAAGGAGTGGGGAGGTTACTTTGATTTCTTACATCACACACGGCAATGTAAATGATTTATTGACAGAAACAAATACAATAGACGAAATGCAAACAAAAAAAACGTAAATAAATTGATTACGAAATCAACAAATAAACACACTGACGTACATTGTAAATGAATTTATTGATACTTTCATATAAACATATCCATATCTATCTATCTTGGAATATATATATATATATATATATATATATATATATATATATATATATATATATATATAAAAAAAATATAACAGCCTTATAAATCGAGGGGTAAAACAGCGATAGCTTGATAAGGTTGTAATATATTTTTCAGATAATATTTACAGATATTGCTCTTTCTAAAGACGTAATGTTTTTTTATTCATTAATACGACCGACAGATTTAATCAGTTTAAATGTTATTTTAGTGTATATCCATATTTCAGTAGACACTACATTTATATATTAAATTGTATATTTATTTATTTTCATCTTCCGGCCTGAATATTCTTAGAAATATTTAAATAAAAATAGGCCCTGACCAGAATGATTGGAACATGCATCGCATTTTGTAACAAAAACCGTCGTTAGATCCAACGTGCTGCAGACTAGTTCATCCTTGGAGTGTGTCACCGATCAATCAAAATCGTATAGTGTACTTTACACATAAATTAATCTACGGACGATCTAGTTAACACTTTCTAAATTCAACATTGTTGTTTTAAACAAGTGGAAAATTTAGGAATATATACATACAGAAATATGAATAAAGTGATAGATACATGGTCGATATGAAGAAAGACAAACTAATAGACACAGAAAAAGAGACAGACATACATATATCATCACTATCCTTCGACCTCCCTATAGTTGGTCGGAACTCTATTGACAATCCTTTTTCACACTATTCGGTCCTGTATTGCTGTCTCCAGATCCCTAATGTCCAACCCTGAGTTCCGAGCTATGGTGCATGGGAAAGAAATTTTTCGTGAGAAGACTCTTCCAGAAGGATGCCATAAGAGTAAGTATGAGATGATCCTCTATCCGCACGGTAGCAGTGGCCGGTAAACTAATCGTTTTTGAGCTTAAGAGAGATTGGTCTCAGTTCTCCGTAGATTGTGTTAAGTGTCGCATTGGATCTCCAAATCATGTACTGGAATTTTCTTAGTACATTTGTATGTGCTCCATCCAGTCGACTTTCAAGCCGAACAGATAATAACAGTTTCTGATCCATACAGGTTGAGCCAATGTTCGAAAGGTTTGGACTTTTAACGAGGATGGAAGATTCGAGAACCAAATCTTGACAAGTTTGTTACAAGCATTACAAGCTTTGCGGATGATGATATTAAATCCAAGATATTTCATGTCCTCAAATCTTTTGATGAATGTAGTATTGAGTTATTTCAACTAGGGTGGTTCAGTGGAGGTTGTTAATTATTGTCTTACGCTCGTTGCAATAGAAACCTAGCTGGTTCGCTGCTTGCTCAAGTGATCGCAGCAAAGATTCTGCACCCTTGATACATTGTGAAATTAATCCAAGATCATCGGCAAAGTCAAAGTCAAAGTCAGTCAGGTATTGGGGAGGGTACTGACTGCTTTGGCGAGGTTTAACGTGGAATCTCCGAGCCCGTAGGCTCGGCCAAAAATATTCCCTCTTTGAACCCGCATAAACGGGTTCAGGGGCAGTCAACCACCCCGAACGAGACTCTGCCCTTCGGCAGAGCCTCGTCCAGGTTCCTCTCCGTCAGAAGGCAGAGAGTTAGACTGTTAGCTCTACCTTGGAGCAAACGAGAGAAGTGCGCAGAACATAGTCCAGAACAACTATTAACAGAAAAGGAGCAAGTATGTCGCCTTGTAGAACTCTTGCTTTAATTTCAAAGGAATCAGTCACGCCACCAGGCGACACAATGGTAATAGTGTGTTTCTGTACAGAGCTCTAATTGCCTTAACAATTCTAAAGGTTATACTATAGAGTTGGAGGATTTTAAACAGGAGATCTCTGATGATGGAATCAAATAACTTGCTATAGACAACAAAACAGATTGTGATTTTTTGTTGAATTTTTTCATCTCTTCCACTATGCAGCAAATGAATAGGATTTGAGCAGTTGTCGACCTGACTCTTCTAAATCCATTCTGGTTCTTGCGCAGGAGGTAGGGACAATATCTATTTAGCAGAACCTTGTAGCAAATTTCTGCTGCAATTGGCACGAGAGTTATACCCCTCTGCACTTCTTAATTCGAGCCCTTTGGGTGGCGGGCGGTGGCTATTCCATCCTTCATCCGAGATGAAGGCGGAGAAAGGCGTATGAAAGTGTTGGTTACAAAACTCTAGGAGGAGGCCATGAAATGTTGGATATTTCCACAATAATGTTCGTATGTTGTCAGTATCTGGAGATTTGTTACTGGCAAAACATTTGAATTGTTTTGAGTTCACCAGACATACATACAAAGAACGACAGACAGATAGATAGATAGATAGATAGATAGATAGATAGATAGATAGATAGATAGATAGATGCAGAAACATGATTTTGATAAGTTAACAGACGCATAGATCGACACAGAAATGCACACTCACAAACATACACACACATATGTCTTAATAAAATATAAAATATACTAAAAAAAAGTTGAAAAATTAAAATTTCACCCACAATGGGTTGTGTATTAATATTTTTGTTTTATTAGTTTAATTATTTTGTTTTAAATCTAGTTTTGGTCAGCAAGGCCATCATCAAGAAAAAAAATCTTGGTTATTATTAGCAATGAACTACAGGTTGGATGACTGTCTCTGAAGAAAGCAAACTTTGCCTGTAGTTTTCATTTGTTTTTTTTTCATCATTTTGGCCAGTCTTTGTGTTGGTTAACAGTCCTCTTTTAAGTCATTTGAAGTCGTGTCTAGGAGGTTCATGTTTTTGACATTTACCTCCTTAGTGATTCTGAGAGATTTATTTGTTGCTGGGAAGGTGGATGTGCGTGTGTGTTATCGTTTAGATATTTTATGGCGGATCGGGGAGGTGATGTGTCTATGCATATATTTTTGTGTGTGTGTATGTATGAGAGCTACTTCAACACCTCTGGAAGCATGTCTGCCTAGTATGGTTGAGAAATATGGTTGGAGGTTGATCTATCGGATAATATATTAATTCTATATGTGTTATTTAGTCTTTTATTCGTCCGGACAAAGTGTTTTGAGGCGCAAAATCCATTTGTCTTCATGCCTCTCTAGTATTTTTTCTAAGTTTATCTTTTGTATCTATTTCTATTCATTCATTAAAGTGATTTTTGAAATATATATAATAATCTTATAATTATAAGTATGTATACTCGTCCGGAAAAAAACCTAAGGTGTATTGACTTGTAAATGAACAAACCGATACCCAAGAAGAAAAAAAAGGAATAAAAAAAAGAAAGAACAAGGAACATGTAATTTTGACGAAGTCCAAAGAAAAATAAACCTCCGACACGAGTAAAATAAAAATAACTAAGCAAAGTGCTCAATACGCTAAGTAGCGCAAATCTAACTATGAACCTAAAGAGCCAGACAAACCTACCTAGGTTTCACCTACGTGGGACGTATATATATATGAAGAAATATAGTGTTAAGGGGTGCTATATTTATGGGATAAAGTGCACAATATTAGAGATAGAGCGTAGGTAAATATAAATATAAAAGTGAACATTGAAGTTAACACTCAGAGGCGACAGGCTGTTTCATGCTGGACGCAATTGTCAGGCCGCCAGTCGATTGCCTCCAGAATGAAACAGCCTGTCGCTTCTGAGTGTTGACATCAATGTTCACTTTATATATATATATATATATATATATATATATATAGAGAGAGAGAGAGAGAGATAGATAGATAGATAGATAGATAGATAGATAGATAGATAGATAGATAGATATGAATATATTAATATTTGTAGCATAATAAGAAAGTATTTAGTTTAAACACGTAATATTTGATTATCTGTTTTATTATCAACATATTTGACATCGAAATTTACACATTGGAAATAGGAAATCAAATTTTAGATTATAATTACGATGGTTAGGGTTTTATTGAGTAGACAGAAAAAATACATATATACATGTGTGTGTGTGTGTGTGTGTGCGTGTGTGTTGCATAAATTCACATGTAAATAAAATGTAAAGACAATATGAATGAAGCCAAATGGGGGAAAAATAATCTTTCGTCCTCTGAGGTACATTATCAAGGAAAATATCAAGATTTTATTTTGCAACTTGTATTTATAAACAGACATAACGAGGAGGAAAAGATCTTTATGTTTTCGAATTTTAAATTGAAGAACACACTAAAATATTCTTAAAGGCGACGGTGTCAGGAAAGGTAAACTATGGAGGACGCTAAGGGATTTAATTTATTATCTAAAAACGAAAATAAGTAAATGTTTTTTTTTTATTTTCATTGATTTATTTTAATGGGGATCGACATTTCATTGTTGTTGCCAAACGTATATATTCGTAGACAGTATGTACTTAAAGTTTCCAGAAGACGGTTATATACCTTTAGAAAAAGTATACCGTGTATTGTGGCGTATAAGTGGACTTTTGAAGACACCCCCGCCAAAAAAAAAAATATTTTCGTGTCACTCGTAGCCTACCGTATAATTGGGGTCGGCCAATACATTAACTACAGGCTTAACCCAGAATTTTGACCTAAAAATTTGAGGTCAAATTTTAGGCCAGGTCGAATTTTACGGCGCAATTTACGGTATATACGTCAGCAGCAGGCAGTATATCGTCCCTGCTGCCTATGTCAAGTCTTATAAAGTCTTGTTCCGGGCAATGTGGTTTAATGGTTAGCAAGTTTGTCTCACTAGATCATTTACGACTGAATGGTGAGTTCGATCCTCACTGGGTGCCTCATGCTTTCTGCCTTGTGTCACATTTAAGCATAGCTTAAGAAAGACACCTGCGTGAGGACACTCTTGAAAATTAAAATTGTAACCTCTTGATACTGGTGTCATGGTAGCAACGCTAGATTAAATGCAGATTCAAACCTCAAAGTTAATATAAACTTAATTATTATTGGGGTGTAAATACAAAATTTAGGATATAGGTAGGGGCCTATTGCAAAAGGAAAGAAAAAGAAAAGATGCAAGCTTAAAGTTTTGTGCCTGATGAGTTGGCAAACCACGAAACATTAAAATGCACTACGATATATACTCAGCTGTGTCTAACCACATTGAACACTTTTTTATTTGCTTACCTGCGTATGCATGCTAACGCATTTATATACAGTTGCTAATATCTAATTATTTGGTTTATTTATATATATATATATATATATATATATATATATATATATATATATATATTGACTATGGTAACTCGATAAGTCATTTAAACCTTTCTTGATTTATTGAATGATATATCATATATCTAATTATATTTATTGAATGATATATTATATCTCTAGTTATCTATTGAACGCGTTTTGTTCGCAGTTCTGCTGGAAAAAAAAACACTTTAAATCCTTTTTCAGTTATATTATGATACTAACTGAATTACCCGCGCCTTGCTGAATTTTATAGGAAAACGATGATTGATTTTCAATCATTATTATAAATTATGGAGAAAAATGATGCATTTCAATATTACTGAAAGATCTTGCAAATATGAGCCTCTTCTTCTGGATTTTCCCTTCTATAATTTGGATAGGAGTCATTCCGTTGTTCAAATATAAATTTAATTTAAATCAAATAGAAATCAATATTCAATGAAGGGTTTGTGCCCTCCGGGGACCCCTTTTGATCAAAATGATCTTGCCGATGGGTCCTCCATCTTCTGGTTTTCTCTGTCTATATTTCAGATAGGAGTCTGTTATAGTACCTATTCTATTGTAATGGACTCTCCCACAGATAATAAGTAGTAGTAGCGGTCGCCAGTTCGGCTCAGTGATGTTGAGCGAGTCAGACGACATCGGACATTGAAGTACCAACCATCACAACTAGATTTTGCTGCGTCATTAACTCTTATTTTCAAGTTCCTAACGTTTTGTACGTTGAACCTAATTTAGGACGACTTATTGAAATACAAGCCTCCACTGTGAAAACTACTCTACAACAGAGTCATTCCGTTGTTCAGATTTCAATTTAACTTAAATCAAAGAGGAAAAAATCAATGGGGATATGCTCCCCACCCACAGGGACCCTCTTTGATTAAAATGAAATATACTTATCCGAGTACTCTAGGAATCATTCCCGTGTTCAAAATTTAAACTAATTTTTATCAAAGGGAGCATATTCAGTGGGTGAGAGTGTGCCTATCCAAGCAACATGGGTATTGTTGTTTCAGAATATATAATAATTATTATTTTCTCCATGTTGTTCATGCAGCTGTAACTAATTTTGAATGTGTTTTTATTGATGAATTTTGATAGTTTGTTGTGTTCAGGGAAATGTTTGTCAATTATATTTAAGGATATTTTCCTATTTTTATTCGTATTATATTAATCCAGTTTATATTACTTTTTTCTATTGTTTTTATGGGTTTGCTTTCGTTTATGCATTCCAGTTTGTATAGCCGCTATTTCTTAGCGCTGATTCATATGATTCTTTGTTTTCGTTAAATATTTTAATGTTGCTGAAATGTATGTCTATATTTCTGAGATGAGGTATTATGTACACTATTTACATTGCTCAGACTAACATTCTCATCTTTGTTGTCATATTTATCACAATGATTCGAGCATTGTAGGTCCCAGCCTTCTTCAGGTGGTTGGAATGTCGAACTGAACCCTTTAATTCGCTCGCTGGGGTAAACTGTTCTAGTTTTTATTCATAAAAGCGTTAGTTAGATCCAGCGACAAGACCTAAAAGAATGTCAGTTATATCCTGACATCCATTAGACATGCCACGGGAAACTAGAACAATTTACGTCAGCGAGCGAAATAAAGGGTTTAGTTCGACATTCCAACCACCTGAAGAAGTCCAGAGCGTACAACAGCCGAAACGTTGTGATAAATATAGCAACAATTTTGCTGAAATTTGTTGATATTTTTTGTTTATGGATTTGGGTATATGTTTGAATTTGTTTGGGTGATTGGATTATTTGTCGGTATATATGGGGTTGTTTTTTGTATGGTTTGTATGTATTTTTGTTTAAACTGAATGTTATATCCAAGACATTTACTACTTTAAGATTTGATTTTATGTCCATTGCCAATCCTACTATTTTGAAGGTTTCTATAATTTGTTTTCTTATTTTTTCTGTGGTTCTGCCGTTATAGATTCTTATGGTTATTACGCCAACGTCTCTGTATTTGCCTATATATTTTCTTGATAATGTTTACTATTTTGTTCATGATATGTATGCCTGTATATTCGCATGTTTGTGCCCCGTCATAGCTGCCTTTTGTTACGTCAAAGTTGTAATCGGTATTGGCATTTTTGTTGTTAGTGTTGCATTTTTTCGATAATATTTTTT
This sequence comes from Acanthosepion pharaonis, assembly GCA_903632075.3. NCBI lineage: Eukaryota > Metazoa > Mollusca > Cephalopoda > Sepiida > Sepiidae > Acanthosepion > Acanthosepion pharaonis. The sequence goes on along the minus strand of CAHIKZ030000780.1, from coordinate 1,916,897 downwards.
TCTTGTGGTATCGTATAGTCCTTCTACAGTGTTTGATAATGTTTAGGTATTCATCTGAGATACTTATATTGTTTTGCTAGATTGAGTCCGTTGTTTAGTGTTTGTTCATTGATGGATGTGTAGAAGATTTTTGGTATTTTGAAGTTGCAGTAGCAGGGTTGGTTATTGTCAGAAAATGGTTAAATGATGACAAGTTCTTCACTGGGGGATTTATAGTCAACAGTCCCTCTTCATTAGATATATCTGAATATTAATATATAGGATTAATACAAATATAACATTTTGTCACTTAGCTGATTGATGTTATATTCAGCACCACTAATCCAGAGTTTTGTATACAAACCATTTTTGTAATCTTTCCGTCCATTCGTCAAGGGGTTTCAGCAATTGTCTGCAGATTTTCTCATTTTTGTTATTTTTATATTAAGTTAGAAAATGTTTATTTTTCCCTCTTCTTCGTGTGAATGTCTGTGTGCGTGTGTACATATGTGTGTGTTCCCGTTTGTGTTTATAAGTATAAGTGTGTGTGTCCACCTGCACGTGTGTGTATGTGCACATGTGTAAATATACATACATGCGTACATACATACATATATATATATATATATATATATATATATATATATATGAAAAAGTGGGAAAAGGTATTCGTATAAGACTTTAGGACATTGTCGGCCTATGGTTATGTTTACGCTGATGCGACTGCACATGTAAATATCTACCGAGAATGTTGAAACATTGGAAGATTGTGGACGCAAATTTCCTGAAACTGATCAGGCCATTAAAGCACGTTGTATACATTTTCATCTTAGAAAATTGTTCTCTCTTTTAATTAATGTAGCATTTTAAATATCAAAATTATGGTAATTTTTGTTACACTAATTGACTAATGCTGTTATTTGTTGTTTTTTAAACCTCCAAAACAATAAAAGACTTAATTAATACAAAACTAAATAACAAGCTAAAATTTACATGAGGAGTTTACTCTATTATCTGTAATAATTACCACAAGGTATACATCGGTGAAACTTGATGGAATTAAATAGAAGATTATATGAACATAAAAGGGAAATTTTACTAAACAACATTACAACGTTTCAGCGATTCTTACGACAAACGGTATCAAGATGGCTAAACGTCTTATCTTAAAGCCAGTAAAAAAGAAACACAATATGTTTAGTAATTTTTTAGACGTTAAACATTTAGTGGGATGGACAATTACGCTCTAACACAATTTGAACAATTTTGCTGTTACACCCGGTATATATATATATATATATATATATATATATATATATATATATATGCAATTTTAGCGTGAAACCCAGGGTCAAAGACTCATATCAATATATATATATATATATATATATATATATATATATATATATATATATATATATATATGTTAACTCTATCTCTGATATTGAGCGCTTTCTAATAAGTACCGCACATATAATATATAAATAATTATATATATATATATATATATATATATATTTATATATACACACTTTTCACACACACACACACACACACACACACACACACACACACACACACACACACACACACACACATATATATATATATATATATAGGAATATAGTTTTAAGGTTTGCTATAATTATGGGAAAATGTGATCAGAGATAGAGCGTATGTAAAATATACATATAAAAGTGAACGTTGAAGTCAACATTCAGAGGCGACAAGGCTGTTTCGTGCTAGGCGCAATTGCATGTCGCCTCTGAGTGTTGACTTCAACGTTCATATATATATATATATATATATATATATATATATATATATATATATATATATGAAATGGGAAGAGGAAATATGTGCCTAGATTTTAGCCGACGGGTTTCATCATTTGACGGATTTTATCAAGGTAAATATAATGTTTTTATTTTGCAACAAGTATATATTTGGCAGTTACTCAAAATTTTAAATTCAAGAACTCTCATATATATATTCATCAGGTTAACTGAAATAGTTTAGGTGTTAGAACCTAGATTACGACATATAGCATCTTCGAAAAAAATTTATAAATTTAAAGACGCTCATGAATATTCAACGGGTTAACAGAAATGTCTAAGCATTTAGATTTTAAATTACGTCATAATGTTTGATAAGGTCCATCAGAAGGCGAAACGCGTCGGCTAAAGAATAATTATATTTTTCCGCGTGTCTCTTTATTCGTTTTGTCTCTTCTGCAGATATGCACCATCTAAGATTATTTACATATATATATAATGCCAAATATCTTAATTAAAGTTTATAAAAATAAAATACGCAATATGGAAACGGAGCAACTTCGGATCATATTAAAAAGGAAGGCATGATTACATGATGACAAGTTCTTCACTGGGGGATTTATAGTCAAGAGTACCTCTTCATTAGATATATCTGAATATTAATATATAGGATTAATACAAATATAACATTTTGTCACTTAGCTGATAGAAAGCACGCATTTGCCTTGGCCTAATCAAGTTGCAAGTGCCAGGATGTAAAGTCTTAGACAAAAGATTGATTGATGCTAAATTCATATAATACTTTGGTTTAAATACAATCGTGTATATATATATATATATATATATATATATATATATATATATATATATATATATATATATAGAGAGAGAGAGAGAAAGATAGGTATGTAGAGCTAGTGAGAGAAATATAGATATGTGTAGTTAGATAGATACAAATAGAAAAAGAGATGAATAAGAATTGATAGATGTGAAGGGGTAAAACAAGAATAGACACACATATACACGCGCCTACACACACACACACACATATATATATATATATATATATATATATATATATATATATATATATATATATAGAGAGAGAGAGAGAGAGAGAGAGAGAGAGAAAAGGAGATGGTAAAAATGCGACAGATTTTTGCAGGCCAGCTAAGTTATCTATTGGGGAGTGATTTGTCCAGGTGATCGATTACCAAATTTGTTTTCCGTATCGGATTCAGGCTTTCTTTTTTAGGAACAACGTAAATATTATTCACTAAAACGCCATTGACAATCATTTTACATTTTGGTGTTTACAATGCAAGTTTTTTTCTTGAAAACAACCAGAAAAGCATAATGAGGTAAAGAGGGAGTAAAAGGAAAAACAAACAAGTGAAAAAAGCGAAAAGAGTGTGTTTTAAATATGCAGTTGTTTACCTTTGCATAGGACAAAATCCTCTTGAACTGAAAACACCATAACTTCTCATACTAGACAGACACACATTCAGAATTGCGAATACACATTACCATCCGATGCCCGCTTAGACATATTGGATTGTTTTACAAATTACATGCATATAGAATTATCTACTGTTTTCATGTACGTAATCCAGTACTGACCATTGATAATCGGTCTAAACAAAATTCAAAATGCTAAAGTTCTGTTTTTTGTTTATTTACACTCAATCTCTGACAAAACTTTAATAAAAGGTAAACAGGTTAGATTGATAAACGTTTCCTATTTGTTTCTTATCGTATTATCTCGGATTCTGGCCCATATTAGATCTGCTTTTGTTCTTTAACCCACACTCACGCACACACAGGTTTATGTATAATATCTATCTATCTATCTATCTATCTATCTATCTATCTATCTATCTATGTATGTATGTATTTCGCTTCCATATCAAATTCTTAGCCTACAAGATGTTAGAAAAATTTCCTTGCATATGCGAGCCAAATGCTTTATTGAGAAAAAAAACTTCGTATAGAACGAGATCCTTTTTTATGCAGATATTTTCACTGATGCGTGAAATGTCTGATGAAACACAGAAACTGCAGGGTATATTTGACAACATATATCATAAACCTATATATATATATATATATATATATATATATATGTGTGTGTGTGTGTGTCTGAATAAAAAGAGACAAGAGGTAAAACTATACTTAGTCGACGCGTTTCGTCCTCTGATGGACTTTATCAAAGCAATGAAGGATTTATTTCGTTGCACGTGTTTATATATAAAACCAAGGATGTCATTGGTTTATCAAGGATTAATAAGCCAATGATATACTCACTTTTGTGTATAAGCACGTAAAATAACATAAATGCTACTTTACCTTGATAATATCCAAAAGACCACAAAACGCGTCGGCCAAGAATAGTTTTTCCTCTATATTCATTTTCTTCTATTACAGCTATATGAATAATAATGACAATAGGAAAACTAGTAATTACTAGTTTTACTATTGTCATCTTTATTCATAAATATATATATATTGTGTGCATTTAGGCAGCAATTTTTCATTGATGCATGTTTCATTAAATAATAAAGACAAGTTTTGTCGATTTATGTTAAGTAAGTTCCTTTCATATTGTCTGATAAACTTAATAACATTATCATTGTCCCGAGCTGCGATGCGATTTTCGCTTCCGTGTCTCGTGTTCACGAGTTTGTCGTTGCTTTGAAATTTTTCATGCAACAAAAAACAGACTATCATTATTGTTTTGTCCGTGTATTGTTTGATATATTGAAATGTAATTGTCATCCTTGATAATGGCTTATGTAAGCCGAAAGCTTAGATAGGATTAAAACATGTATCAATATGGTGTTTTCCATTCGTCTTTCAATGATAATGTTATTAAGCTTATCAGACAATATGAAAGGAACTTATTTAAAATATATATATATATATATATATATATATATATATATATATATATATATATATATATATATATATATATATATTGTCTGATTCGTTTTTGTTTGCTAAGCATGACGCACGATTAACTAGGTTGCAAATTTAAACGTACAAGAGTGCGAAGATGCACACACATGCACGCCCAGGGCATATTGGTAGAAGGAGAGAGGAATATATATATATATATATATATATATATATATATATATATATATATATATATATATATATATATAGTGAGAGAGAGAGAGTTGAGAGGAGAAACGTTTATTTTTGCTAAATGTATTCGATCGGTTAACATTTCCATGAATATTTCCTTTTTAAATTTCCAACGGAGAACAGAGGGGAGAGGAAATACTTTGGGATAGTGTGACTTTCGCATAGAAGTTGAAAATTCAAGCGCCGAAATTTAAAAAAAAATACGTATATGTATATATAGGAATAAAAAAGCAGCAAAGCAGAGAGAGAGAGAGAGGGGGAGAGAGAGAGAGAGGGGGAGAGAGAGAGAAAGAGAGAGAGAGAGAAAGAGAGAGAAGCAAATAATGAATAAATAAAACCTAAAGAAGAAACATTATTTATGAAGCCGAATGCTGATAACATATCTCATCACCGATTCTCTTTACAGGCCACTGTAACATTGAAGAAAGAATTAACCATGGCGGATGGAAAAAGAATTATTTACGGTTCGTTCGAGAGGCTATAAATCAAAATGCAAGACTGGTAGTACCTTTTATTTCTTTGAAGTTGTCTTGTTTTCTTCTGTTGTTCGCCAAAAACGTACAAAGTAGCAGCAAGAAGAAAAAACAAAGAATGATAAGCGAAGATATATTAACATTTATATCTACTGCCGATCAGAACAAAAAATAAAATAAATAAAAATAATAGCAACAACAACAACAATGTGATTCTGATAAGACGTAAAACGAAATGCATTGATTTATTATTGTTAAGATAGGGATCACCTGAGTTTAGTGATATGTACAGTCTGGTAAAGATTTCTTTTTCGTTTAAACTCCTCATGCTTAAAAAAAAAATGCTGCACAACTTTAACTTTAAGCAAGACAAAAAAAAAGGTTCGAGCAATTTTACGCGAAAAAAAAAAAAATTAGTTACGTAACAGGTGATCTGTTTGAGATAAAGCGAAACAAATCCCGGTTAATTGGGGCTGAACGGGAACATAACAATTTGAGCATATTGGCTGCCCCTTTTATGCGACGGATCATAAATATAGGGCTGAATTGAAAACATGCGAACGCTTCGAAATTAACATCTATTTATACCCCGGTAAAATAAAACAGTTAGATGAAACCATGTAACGCTATTGTATATGACTGAAAAATACAAAGGACGGCTGTAAAGTTCATAGGCAGACCAAGATAATGTTATTGAATGTGCTTTAATGATGTTTATTATTTAAACATAATTCTCCTTGTGGTATGCACACTTCTTCCATCAGCGTTGCAGTGCCTGGATCCTAATTGGTCAAGAAGCTTTCATCCTGTTGATAAAAAAAGTTACAACATCAGATCTGAAATTCAAAAGCGTCTCCGAGCCCTTGTGGGTGACGAATTATTCCTCAACCTTCAACCCATCTCCCACCGGCGGGATGTACCAAGCCACTCGCTGCTCTACTACTACTTCCATGGAAAGTGCTCGGACGAACTACATTTCCTTGTCCCGCCAAGGCAAACCTTCATGGCAAGAACACGCCATGCCACTTACATAGTAGCAAATCACCCACATATCCTCTTTATTCCATTGGTGAGAAGTATTAGGTTGGTGCAAAAATAATGACGTAATAATGTCGTTTTTTGACGTTACGTCAAAAAACGACATTATTACGTCATTATTTTTGCACCAACCTAATAAGTTCCACTCGAGCAGCTTTTTCTCACGAACCACTGCTCTGTGGAATAAACTCCCAACAGGATGTTTCCCCTATGACTATAATCTTCACCTATTCAAGGCTAAGGTTAATCGTTATTTTCCTCACCTATATACACAAATGGCCTCTTAATGAAACCTTCTACCTCGAGTGTCTCCCGGGCTTTGTAAAGGGGGACTCTGACTTTAAAACAAAAAAAAAATCATCACTGCGATACTGGTTCATGTTAGGAAAAAGGTGATAATCAGTTAGGGCCAAATCAGGAGAACAGGTTGGGTGATCAACCAGTTTAAAGCCACAATTACACACAGTAACCATTAAAATCAATATCATGTGTGCTGGAACATTTTCCTGATGAAACAAGAACCCATTCGTCAATTTTCCTGGGCGTTTGATCTTGATAACTTTCATAACTACCTCAGTATGTTGGCATCGTAAACTCCCTTTTAATGTTTGGCTCTTTCGTAGATAGTGTATATAAACAATGCTTTTTGCATCCGCAAGAGTCTGAGGTCATCACCGTCCCTGCAGATGAAACGACGTTGGCCTATTTGGAGCAGGAAAGGACCGATTCTTTCCACGGGGTGTATTGTCTCACTGACTCTGACCTAAATTAATGAATCCAACACTCGTCATAGGTTAGTAAACCTTCAGGGAAACCAGTTGGAACTGCCTAAAACATTGTCAGATTTTCGCGTGATATGATCAAACTAAATGCGCTTTTAATCATGTTTCAGAAGACACTAAGTAACACGCCGAGCAAAAACCTGCGTCATTTCATTGTTCATTGTACAGAATATTGTCAACTCTCTGACGTGATGTACTAATAGTATTGGCTATTTGATTTATATTCAATCGCCTGTTATCCATCACCATGTGGTAATCACGATCAATTTTTTTCTCAGTAGTGACAATTGCAGGACGTCCAGACCTTAGGCCATTTTGAAGACTCTTTCTTCCCTTGGTAAATTCAGCTGTCAACTTCTGCATTTTTGATAAATCTAGAGTGTCATCCTCTAAGACAGAAACCATATCATCACAAATGTCCTTGGGGGCTAACCCATTTTTCTGCTGGTACTTGATAACACCACAGTGCCAAATTTTATCCATTTTAAAGAGAAATCGCTACTAGTTACTTTTGAAAACTTCTTTGAACAATCAGATGTCAGTTTGTTTGGAGAGAAACAAAGCAGTTATTAATGAGGTGAGTTGTAAATAATGAATTCAAGATCTAACAGTTCTAGCATCACTCCTTCAGTGTATCAAATTTTCAGCCTTACCCTTGTAGTGACCGCTATTGATGAAAGGTCTTCGCCGGCGATGAACAAGAGACTGCTTAAGGAAAAATTTAATGAAATCTGCATCAGCAAGGTAACTCTGATGTTTTCAATGTTACGGGACGTTTGTACCACTGAATGGCTCACACAGTATCTGTGATCACATGCATGTTTTTCCTTCCTTAAGCATTAATAAATTGTCGAAAGATGAGAGCAGGAAGAATTTTTCTTTTTTGTCGGATGGGTGTGGCGGCAATCAGGCACACTTCTACTTGATATGCCTTTTCATATCTGAAATTATGTTGCACACACACACACACACACACACACACACACACACACACACACACATATATATATATATATATATATATATATGGGAAAAGGCAAGAGAGATATTGGAATATACCGAGATAGATAGATAGATAGGCACGAACAGACAGACAGATAGATAGATAGATAGATAGATAGATAGATAGATAGATACGAATAGACTGAGATTGATCGATCGATCGATAGATTGATAAGCACGAACAGATAGATAGATAGGCACGAATAGACAGACAGATAGGCAAGAATAGATAGATAGATAGATAGATAGATAGGTAGATAGATAGATAGATACGAATACACTGAGAGATACGTAGATACGAATAGGCTGAAATAGATAGATAGATAGATAGATACGAACAGCCTGATATATATATATATATATATATATATATATATATATATATATATATATATATATATATATAGATAGATAGATAGGAATAAACTGTGATAGATAGATAGATATGAATAGACAAACAGAATAGATATGATAGGAATAGTCAGAGAGATAGATAGATAGATAGATAGATAGATAGATAGATAGATAGATAGATAGATAGATAGAAACGCAACTAAAAATATGGTAGAAAAATAATCAAAGACTAAAATGAAAATGATTAAATAAAATTGTGCATGACAGAGCTCATATCATCAATTTTGCCTGAGAAATGTTTTAGATTGAATCGATCAATCAATGAATCGACTGATAAAACACGTTTTCTTGGTGCATTACGTGTGAAAACTTGGAGAATATTCAAGTGAGAAATTATTGGTCGGAAGATCAACTGAGAAAGCCATCGCGCAGTCACACGCTCAATCTACCTTATTTATAGATTCGATTCCATAAATGAGGTTGAAATTACCTCGTTTACTTCAGATCATAAAATCTAATCCAGACACATATAGGATGTTAACGAATTCGCAGATACGAAACACCCTTACATAAGGATGCAATCATTGCAATCTAATGGGTATATTTTTTTATGCATATCGACAAATATCCATCGAAGAATGGGTTTGTACGGGTATTAGTCGATCGATATTTAAACCTAATTAAAGAGCAGTCATATATTTTCTCCTTAGAATTGTATTCTTCTGCCTAAAGAATTTAATTTTAGTATCTATATATCTGTGAACGGGTGTTGAAAATATATTGACCTGGTCCAGATCTAAAAATCAATATTTCAATGATCAGACAATTTTTTTTTTTGAAAGGGATTTACGACTAGATGAGTCAAGTTATGTTGAATTACACTGTAAATATGTAGAAAGCAAGTACATATTTTTCCTTTTATATATTTATTTGAGAGGGGCACCTCGACGTGGTGTCATGTTGTAGAAAGTTTGTCTTGCTAGATCAATTACGACTGAGTAGTGAGTTCGATCCTCACTGGGTACCCCATACTTTCGGCCTTGTGCCACATCTAAGCCGGGCTTAGAAAATCACTATATTTATTTGAGAGTGTTTGTTCCAGTCTATAGGATTTTTTTTTTAAAGCATTTCACCCATGCAAGGCTGGAAGCCACTAGGACGCAAGGGGTTACAGAAAATTTAGAGCAAGATCAGATAGGAGTGATAGAAGAAAGGATGAGGAGAAGGGTAATGGACAGATCAAGGCAACTGGAGATGTCGATTGACATTACACTTGGATATCTGGAGATTATAGCTCACAGGGAAACAGGAGAAGGGAAGGGAGTTCCACAGGCGAGAGGTGCGAGACATGAAGCTATTAGAGTAGAAGAGACGGCTACATTTAGGAGTTTCGACAGTGATGGGGTGAGAGTGGGATGTCAAATTATATATTTATTATGTTTTTTAAATACATAATCGTGACACAAGGCCGAAGGGGAAGTGGAGAGAGGTTGGTCGTCAGTAACTACCCTAGTTAATCACACTCACGATCCATTCATTTAGTACAATATACCCAGTCCATATGAATGAGTTAAAAAATATCCCCTCTCCTCAAATTCATAGATAAAACATATAGATGCATGCTGGGATATATTCCTAGCCAATAAGATAGGCCACTTCTCGTACTCATCTGTAATGTTTTTGTTTTTGCTTTCTTTGAAGCCAGAACGATGACGTCACTTGCTTGTATCCCTTCTTAATTTGTCAACTCTTTGCTTCATTACTGTTGACTTGTCTCTTTTGTTTTCCATATATTCTTTGCCCAATATTGTTTGCCCTGTTCTTTTTTTTTCTTCTTTTGTTATTATTTATTGCTACCTTTGTCAGTTCTGTGTGTTGGGCATTTCTACCAATTGCATTTAAACATGGTTAATTATTATACAAAGAGGAGAAATTGTCTTCATGTCTGCCTGTATGTTTATTATTTCATAGTTTATTTTTAGTGGATTCTCGTGTTTGAGCAGACGTCCCGTTTGTTTTAAACACTATTTCGTCTACCGGCCTGCGTACTCGATAAAATCTAATAAAGATAACGTGCTGAGCGGCATGATTTAAACCTGCGAACCGCTTTGCAGGAGAAACCAGTTTAATCAGTTGCGCTTTGACTGCTCGTTTACGAAGAGCTTCCAAATCAAATAAGATTCTATCTTGCTATAAAACTGAGGCAAATAAAGAAAACAGCAACCAGAGAGTAAATTCAAGCTCTCCCAACTGGTATTTCAACCTTGAGTCGTTCCTTCTTGAGTTCTGTCTCAAAATCACACTAACAGACTGTTCTTGCCGCCAACCGCGAACGTCACTCGAAGAACTCCCTGCAACGGTGGGGGGGGGGAGTAGTTGCTTTTATATTTGTCCATATACCCATAATCCCTTACGTCTTCATGTGATCCCATAATTCATTGCGTCCATGTCCCATAATGCATTGCATCTTTATTGCATAAAAATGCAATGCAAGTCCCCCCCCTCATTCTTTTACGTTATCTGGCCAAGGACGGATTACGGCAGAGCGGTAAGTGCTTTTTTCTCCCTCATTTCAACTGCAGTAGCTTTACATGCTAAGCAAATACGGGCTCTTTTTTGGCGGGGACAAGGCAAGTCGCGACCAGTTGTGTTCGTCCCAGGTTCTGTCTCATGTCCGCCACAAAAACACGTTCACTCGTTCAGATTTTTCTCGAAACATATCTCTTTCCATACATTTTTTTTTACATTTGAAAACGTAAGGAATATGTACCAGAGGACACCATGTTTTTATGCCTCAATTTCGGCAAATTATGTTTTTGTTTAATTTTTAATGCAAACTCATTTCTGGGCACAGGTGATTTTATTTCGTCATATCCTTTTGTTTTTACAGCTTCTGAGAATTGCAGTAGACAACCAATGGAGTAGTTCCTCGTTTATTTCCTTGCAGTTTTTAATCTAAAGTATTTCTTCTCTTTGACAAGCTGCCATCCAATTCTCATGCAACTAAACATCCGATTAAACTGCTATTTAACACATAGGAGATACGAGATGAATTCACGTCTTTAATAAGAGCATGAGTGTGAACGTGAAGGCAACTGAATTTGAACTCGTTTCACTGATACCACTTTCGGTGCCGATAACCGTTACGGGAATCTTCGTCTTCTATGTGACGTGTCCCTTCAGGACGTTGGCGATCATAGCTCTCCACAATTTCCTGTCCTTTGTAGCTATTAATAACTTTTGTCTTTTTGCCTTCTATCCCAAACCCAGGTCTGTCATCCATTCACTCAAGCTCGCCAGGTAGGTTGTGCGTTGTTTTCACCTGTCTCTCTTACTTTCAATCTGTCCTGTGAGTATCAAAATTTCCAAACCCTCTTTCCTCATTATGTGCCCCAGAAATCTAGGCTGTTTCTTCTTGATGTTAATTAACAGTGTGCTTTTTGGTGCAATTTTTCCTTGGACTTCATCGTTGATAACATGTTCAGTCAACGGTATTCTCATCATCCTTCTGTAGATCTACATTTCTTTTGTCTCAAGTTTCCCCTTCAACTGTGAGAAGATTTTCCATCATTCACTGTAAGAGAGGAAGACTTATATTGAAAAAAATGTTCAGTGCTCTTTTTTTGTTTCTAAGGATATTCATAGACCTACTGAAATTAGTCGATTCCACAGGAAATTAATGTCTTTTTAAGGAGTCCATTCGACATATACTACTTCGTCGAATATAAGTTTTGTTTTTTTATTTTGGTATACCATAGTTTTCCTTCCTCAGCTAGCCAAGCGCAGATGTGCCGTTTTCAAAATACGCTATGTATCGCCAGGTTGAAAAAGAATAAACTATGTTGTAGTTAAATATACATTTTTTGTGATGTCAACGAACACTCGTTGCCACGTTTGGGATATCAACGAATACTCCTTGTCACTTTTGTAATGCTCGTTGAAGTAGAGACTTTATAATCGCAGATACAGCTACAGCAAGCCGTTGAACAATGCTGATGTCAGACGCTTTCGAATAGCATTTGCACTAATAGTACTTGTTCGATAATATTCGCTCGCAATAGTAACCACCATATAGTGATCTGAATAGTAATCCGTATAGTGATCAGTATAGAGAAATAGTATAGTGAATAAAGTAGAGAATAGCGGTCCGTATAGTAACAGAGGATACATTAGAAATAGCGATCATTTAGACGCCACACGACTTTCTACTTATGCGTTTTTCCCATGGTCGCGTGATCCACTTAATTCAATAATGGGATCGCCTGTGTTTGCTTCACTGACGATCTTATGTTCAAACTCAAGTGTCGGCAACAACACTTTATTTCTATATAACAACATTCTACTGCACATATTTACACCAGATACTTGCCACGTTTTTTTTCTATCATCCATTTTGAGAGAGAAAAAGGTGAATGAATGAATAGGTGAATTATAGAAAGATAATATTGTGCTTACAAGATACCCTTTAAATACAGCATCAAGTGTTTAAAGTGTATTAATTTTATATAATTTTCCTTTTTATGACCTTGATATATTTGGGCAAAGAAGATCTAATCTATATATTTCTATTCATAGGAAATCGAACTGCTTTTGAATAAATGGTAGTTTTTCTTTTTCCCATTTTCGTTCATTTTCTTTTCATTTATTTTTTCCTCGGGTGTTGGACTAATAGGACACCATGTCGACGCATGTAAACTTACCAATAGATTCTCAAATATCGATCGAATAAATAAACACTGACACAGGCAGCGACATAGAGTTACCGGTGGAATATTGGAACGTTAATTTATACTATGTAAGGGCAAAAGTACTCAGAACGTTTTTTTGTGCTCTTAAGAGAATCTTAGGAATGTCTTCGAAGTTTTTGCAGATTTAAATTCATTGTGCAATCAGTTACCATTATTAGGTCGTGTGGAAGTTGAAACTACAAAAACTCCTACAGAAGGTAGAGACGGAAACCGAAAAGAAAGAATAATAAAACAACTGCAAAAAGACGGAATGCATGGTTGTTAGCAAAAGGGTGAGCCCAAAATGCAAGTTGCAAATTGGCAATACCAAAATCAAACAAGTAGAAAAATGTAAATATCTGGGAAGTATTTTAATAGGGGATGGAAAGTTCGACACTGAAATCTGAAGGCGCATTATGACAGCTACAGATGCCTTCCAAAAGCTAAGCCGAGTATTAAATAACAGTAAAACTTCGTTAGAAACAAAGAAAAGAGTATTGAAGTGTTTCGTGACATCTGTCCTTCTATATGGCAGAGAATATTGGACAATCTCCTCAAAGATGATAGAGACGTGAAGCAACAGAAATGTGGATGTTGAGAATAAAATGGACCGAACATATGAGCAACGATGATTATTTTTACAGAAAATGGAAACAAAATGGAAACTTATACCTAATCTAAAAAAAAGAAACCCCTCTGACAACAGTGAAGAGTTTTTTAAACACTGATATACGATTCTTTATCTTTTGACTTGTGGAATTCATTTTCTTATCTTCCAGTTTTTTTTTTCCTAAAGATTTCTTCTTCTTTATGTGCCGTGTCCTCTCAGGACGTAGACGATCATGTCTCTCCAAAATGTCCTGCCCTTCTTAACGCTTAATAAATTTTGTCTTTTTGTTATTTCTGCTATATTTTGTCCCGTCATACATTAAGTCAAGCTGACTAAGTAGATCATGCGTTGTATTCCTATGTCCCTCTTGCCTTCAATCTGATGAGTAATCAGGAAGACATTAGATAACGATTGACATAGAAGTGCAAAAAAGAAACTTTTAGCATAGAACCTACGGTTACATCTAGCCAATTCTACTGTAAATTGACGAGACCCTGTTGCCAAACTAGTAATGTGCTTAAGTACTAGTTTGGCAACAGGGTACTAGGTATCATCGTGAAGAACTCAACCGAAAAATTAACATTAAAAGACACAAGCAAACAACTTTAGTGACGATATTCAGTCACCCCCCACCCCACGAGGGTGTCATGTGGCATAAGGCCTTTTTAACGTGGGCATTCCGAGCCCGTGGGCTCGGCCAAAAATATGCCCATTGAACCCGTATAAACGGATTCAGGGTCGGTTTTATCTCCCCGAAGAGACTCCGCCCTTCGGCGTAGCCTCTTTCGGGTTCCTCCCGTCCGTAGACAGAGAGTTGAACCAAACAGTGAACTACCAACTGACTCAACTGACTCAAACAACTTTAGTGACTGAAGCTGAGACACTAGATCAAAACCAATAATATTACTAATTCTTTTTTGAAGACTCTCTAAATATATACCAGTTACACCGGACCATATGTGGCAGCAGTATTCTAAGCATGGACGAATGGTAGACAGATATGTAAGCTAAATTCTGGAGAGAAGAATTCTCTAGCACGACACAGTGAACAACTTTTCTCAGCAGCTGACCTAGCAGTGGACTCAATATAGTCTTTCCATTCATCTCAGCCGGGAATGTTAACCGGAGAAAGCGCTTGAGTCCCCCTCTTGGGGGTTAGCATCAGCCATGCTGATGAAAAACAGAAAGGATTAATAGAGATCAGGTTCGCTTTTGCGGCGGTAAAACTAACAAGTCATTCTTTGCCCAAGTTAATAACAGACTGCAGATCGTGTTTGATGTCGCTCGCCGATTTCTTTTTCTATGTGTTGCCTCCTTTCCTATCATGCCCCCCACCCACAATTTCGTATAACGTGTGACACTTAGCACAAAATCAACCAACCGACCAACATGTTCATGTGAACAATTTGCTTCTATCTCGTAGTGATGACGGCTCTGTATTTATTTAACGTATCGATAATCTTTTAAAATAATCCTGGTGCTCTTATCATTATTGGTATAGCGATTGTGTTTAATTACCTCATTCTTATTACTTTGACTGATATATTTTCTAAAGGCTTTACGAACCGTTTATGGGTTATTTAAAGTCAAACATATTTTGTATTGTAAGAATAATTTTGCATGTAGATGGAAGTGATTATTGCATTAAAAGTTAATTAATATTAATTTTTTGGTATAACAATCTGAGGAATTATCATGTGGAAGTGTTTCCTCAAATCCTCAAAAACTACAGTTTAAAATACTCACTCTCAAAATTTTCGTACTTATCCCCAATGATTGATTGGTTTGAGTGATTTGTTTTTTATGGGTTACCAACCCCTTGTAGGTTATTGAAAGGTAAAATCTTTTTTGGATTATAAGAATATTTTTGTGGGAGAATATAGCTTTAATTAATCTTTTGCGAATAGCAATCCACATTCTTGCAATTTTTATTTTCAGATTATTATTATTATTATTATTATTATTATTATCAGTTGCATTCTGTTTAGCACAACCTCTTAACATGCCATTATCAGATACCTAGGGCAAAGTAAAGTAAAAAGATATATGTATTCTCTTTTGCAGAAATCCAGATGTAAGGCGACACTTAGCATGCAGAAGGCGTATTTCTATTTAATATTAATAATACTCTCGTGAGAAAATGATCAGTTCCACACAGTATAATATTTTGAATATCTTGTAAGTGAGAACTAGCAGAGATCATGTTAATGCGTGTATCTGTACCTTTCTTGACAGTGCAGAGTGAACCAATTATTACAGACCGTACCGAGGACTTGATCTGACATTCTTGACAATAAATCAGGAGGAAGGGTGCTTGGAAATTTAATGGCTCTCTATGTATAATTTCCTTCTTATATGTTTTTTTTCTTCGAAAATTGTAGCAGGTTTTCCACAAGCCTTTACCATTATAATCAAATAGAGAACGTTTTTTTGCTTTCCGTCAGCTTGGCTAAAGATAGCCTCCAGGAGAGTGACACATTTCGCCTTCTGGAGCGAACGTTTTTCCGCTGACATGAAGCGAAAAGATGATACGGAATCAATTACCATGATTACTGCTAGGAAAGTTGATTCACTGTAGCGTGCCAGACAATTTTTCCCTCCAGAATCTATCTTACATATTTATAAGTCTACCATTCTCCCATGGATTGAATACTGTTGTTACATCTGGTCTGGTGCTTATGCCGTGTATTTAGAGATTATTGATAAAATACGAAGAAGAGGCTGCAACGTTATTTGTCCTGACCTATCATCTTGGCTTCGGTCATTTTCGCGCAGCCGTAAGGTTAATATTTTTGCCACTTTTCTGTAAGTATTTTCATATTAACAGTTTTGATGAGGTTTCTTCTTTGGCACCTCGACATTAGAAATTTAACAGCGATATTTGATTGACAAATAGGGACTACTACTTCAAACTGATTGAAGAGAGGAAGATTTGAGTGTTTTACTCTTGTTCAACACACTGTCACAGCCACCATTAATGAAGAGAACCAAACATGTTAGTGGTTATATGTCTCAAACATGTTAGTGGTTATATGTCTCAAACATGTTAGTGATTATATGTCTCATTCTATCTGTGAACAGCGACATAGCTTCGTTAAGGACACGCTCGCAGTTATTACAAGTGGATATAAAACTATGTGTTATGATACGAGCTATCACATTGGTATAGCCCGAAGAAGTGATTTCTGCGGGCTATAGCAGCTGAATAGTCACAGGAGTTAAACAAGGTGAAGATTGCGGTTTCTAAAGAATAAATGGTTTTTAATTTTTAATTGGACATATCTTTATTACTTTAAATCAGTGGTTTTCAACCAGGGTTCCGTGGAACCCTAGCGTTCCGCCAGTGAAGCCCAGGGGTTCCGCAAGAAGTTACACAAGTACTACGATTGACAGTAATTTTTAATTCTCCTGTGCAGATGTATGTGTTTGGACACTTTGTCAATAAATCTTGATAAATATTTTCCATCGATATCTGTCGACCAGTATGCCTGGCTTAGAAGCCCATTTGTGGAATTTGAGCCATCTGAAGAACAGTTTATATTAACAGAAGAAAAAGAACTTGCCAGTGTTTCATTTGACAGAAAATTAAAATTGAAGCATTCTGAGTTTAGCCTGGATACATTCTGGTTGCTGTTTAAAAAGGAATATCCTGCAATTACCCAGAAAGCACTGCGCCTTCTCATGCAGTTTTCAACATCCTCCTTGTGTGAATTTGGATTTTCAGCTCTGACAACCATCAATCACAAGAAGCGAGCACAATTGCTGTCTGTGGAAGATGAACTTCGTGTGTGTCTGTCAAAAACACGACCCAATATTAAAGATTTGTACAAGAAACATCAGGCTCAAGTTTCTCATTGAATTTTTAATGAAAATAAATGTAATCCATTTAAACTGAAGTTTTTAATACATGTAATAACCGTAGAAGCAAGATTAAAATTGCATATGGACGTATACAATATTTTTACAGTTTGTCTTTGTATATTTTTGTAAATAAATCTGAAGATGAGTATTTTTATTTTATTTTAATAATTGAAAGGTTTTTTTTGCATAAGACAATCAATTTATTGCAGGGGTTCCTTGAGCCACTGGAATGTTTCCTTGCGGTTCCGCTACAGCAAAAAGGTTGAAAACCACTGCTTTAAATGATATTATTAGTGGATAGCGGTATTTGACTGAACACGCCTTTTTAAAATTTTTATTTCGTTTAAAGACCTGCCAAACGGTCAGTCAGGTACGTGCTATGCGTGATACACCCTTACGCCATCATATATCTTTCAAGAAATGACTGACGAGGCAGATTTTTTCCAGGAGTAGGTTGCCATTTCTGTCTGCGGTAGACCACCCAATGCTATAGAAACTAGTCTGTCCTGCTATTTATTCATAGCTGGGGAGAAGAAGAAACGTGGTCTGTCATGCTATTTACCCATAACTGGGGAAGAGGAAGAGGAATCTCACATTTCCCAAAGGTTATAGCACGTAAATCGATGTAATGGATTCGACTGGAATTCGAACTCGGATCTCCGATTCCTCAATCCGGAAACGTCTAATAAAATACGGCTATAAAATTTCAATACAAGATGTCGTATGCTCAGAGGAAGTCAGAGAAAATATTTTGATGCCTGACGAATGATGATATGAATAATTATAAGGATAAAAAAAAATACTGAAAATGATTCTTCCTTCTCACATCAGCTTTATTTATCCCCGCTTATTTATGGCGGTTTTCTAAGCGTAGCTTAGATGTGGCACAAGGCTGAAAATATGGGGCACCCAGTGAGGATAAAACTCACTATTCGGTTGTAACTGATCCAGTGAAAGTAGATTTCTAAACATTACCCACGTCGAGGTGTCTTTCTTTGCTTATTTATGAATGTACACTTAACATATGCGAAAATAGTTTAACAGATATCGACGCGGAAATTGGAATTGGATATCCGAATTCGTAAACACTAGAAAGACACATGGAAATTTAAAGGTTTTCCTATTTTAAATTTAACAGGTTTATCAAAAATATTGCAATAACAATCATAAATATAAATGCTGGTAGTTATTTTAAGAAGTAAAGGGGTACAAATGAAAAGATTTAAAGTTGACAACTTTTAGCATTTCACTGAAGCAGACGTTAAACATTTCTATATTCCATTCGTTTTTTTTTGTTGTTGTTTCTTTCTTTTATTCGGATGTCTTGTTTTTCTACACAATAAAAACACAATAGTCCATTATTTATGAGGTATTAGAGGAAAGGTTAAACACTTTTATCTTCCCTGGCTTCTTTAATCACATTCTCGCCAAATCCCCGTCTTACGAAAGCTTCTCTTAATAATAATTTTAAAATAATTCAGCAGACGATGTTGTTTTATATAAGGTAACTGGATATTTTGCTTTATTCTGTTTTCATTGTTTGACATTGTGTGTCTGAAAAATGGCAGTTTTATCGGCCGCCATAGCCTCTCGGCTCGGTTCGGGGGTTAGGTTTATTGAGGCGTCCCCAAAAGGGGAAGTGTCGAGGGGTATGGGCAATTTTTCCACAGTATTACCATTAAACCCACTTTAAACTGACCTTGTGTTACATTCGTTAGCGAGGAAAAAAATACCTGGCTTCTCGGCCTTTTGTCTGAGATCGAAGTGTAGTATCTGTTCTTATCAGCTTAATCTGATTCTCCCCGCTTCTATCTTCCCTGCTTCCTTTCATTTTGTCACTGAAATCAAATAATGTATTTTCCCCTCTTTTCACGCAATCAAAACGCGGAATAGTCCACTATTTATGAAATATGGGCAGGACGTAATGGTCGTGCCAAATAACGAAAGCGGGGAATGTTTAATTGTAATATGATATATGTCATGCTACCATTTTTAAATTCGGCTGATGAGTAAATATACCGGTATTTATACAGGGAGTAGATAAAATAGTTAAGGATGTATCCATGGAAGACTGGCCCCTACATGCCGAATACAAGCGCAGGTGTCACGGAAGCATACGTCTTCATTCACAGTTTATCTCAGGTAGTCGACATGTGTATCGTTACAGATTGCGTTGATGGCGAGGCACTAATAATCTGTGGCCGGTTACTACGCGTAATTTCTAGCCGGTTACTACGCGTAATCTCTGGCCGTTTACTATGCGTAATCTCTGGCCGGTTCTTACGCGTAATCTATGGCCGGTTACAACAGACACCCACTCAACCCACAGTGTCAGTCCGTGGTTTATAGGGCAACTAAGCTGATCGGGCCTTTGTTGCAGTCTCTGGGAGATAGCGCATGATCCAGCGGGTTTGATTTTTTTTTTAACAAAGACAGCATGTTCAAACCCTCAGTCACGATGACTTGAAACATCGTGCTATTACAACCATCGACGGCTTCTGAACGGTTCCGTCTAACCAATTTCACTCACAACCCTTGGGCCAAATTGTGGTATCATACCCATGAACTTTCCAAAAGCGCCGCACGCTGGAATCGTCTCATCAGATGTCACATCACGGAAAAATCAAGCATGGTAAAAGTCGAACATTATTTTTTTAATCAATTCGCCCCAATCAAGGCGATATTGCCACTAAGACGCAAGGAACTACTGGGTATAAAAGAGAATCAACCGACCGAGGAGGAGTCTAAGCCTGATAATAGGCGAACCTATCTACTCCTATTCAGGAAAAATAAATAAATAGTAAATAAAATGTCAGTGTTTAGGTAGAGACGTTAGAAATATAATAAACTTGAAGTAGACTTTAGAACTTTTGAACTGGGAACACAACCCTAAAATGAAACAAGAATAAAATTCCACTCCTACACAAAATATCGTGGAGGAGTGTGAACTGGACGACAGGCAGACCTATCTACTCCTATTAGATTTTCATTTATTAAGGTTTCATGAAAAGATAGCAAACATTTGAACCACGACCCCATTACTACTACTACCATTACCACCACAAATCACTGCTACTACTACTACTACTACTAATAATAATAATGTATGGGTAATATTTTTGCCTTTAGTGAGCATCTGGTTATTTTATATTTTTTTGTTTTAAACCAAAAATTCTAAAGTAAATGAACCAATTGATATTTTGCTTACTTTTTTTTTATTAGGATCAATTAAAGTTTCTACACTGAATACGCATCTGGAAATAAATTCTGTTTTTTTTTGTCGTGTTTTGGTGTGAGGAACGCTCTCCCAAAGCTTTGTAAAAGTATTTTGATAAACGTTTTATATATATATATATATATATATATATATATATATATATATATATATATATATATATATACAGTGTCCAGAGAGTTCGTGTGCACTTTAAAAATTACAACTGTATTTGTATTTGCGATAGAAATAATTTGTAAAAAGGATTAGAAAGAAGTAAATCTATATTTTTTAAGGTTTTATTGAAATTTTATTTAAGTTTACACATGTCCTCAATCATTAGCAATACAAAGGGTAATACGATTTTGCATTTCAGGGAAAACATTTGCCAACTAATTTACAGTAATGCCTGAAATCACATAATAAGAAGACGGAACCTTTAATTAACCATTTCGATATTAAAGTCTCCGTCTTTTTATTATGATAATGTTCTGTAGTCAAAATTGAGCTCTTTCTAGATCTATGTCCTTCTCGGAATTATCCCTCCCAGTTACAAACTGGGAAAACATATATATATATATATATATATATATATATATATATATATATAAGAAATATATAATATATATATATGAAAACAAACAAAAAGATAACTTAATTTTTGAAATTATGCTGTATTAATGTTAATATAAAAGTCAACGTCAGACGTTTCGGTCTAATTTTTGTATCTTCTAACATTTTCATTTAAACATAATTAACATTAGAACATATAAAAAATCAGACCGAAAACGTCTGGACACAAGACTTTATAACTAATCCATACAGATAATTGCATTTTAAATTTTTTGTTTGTTTTTTCTGTATATTTTTCTTCATACTGTGGGATCTATATCCATATATATATATATATATATACAGGGTGGTAATAAAGTCACTATACAGTTGCTAACAATATCAGTTAAGACAAAGCAATAAATCAACAGTCCAGAAATTTATTATTAAAATTGTTCTGGTTAATTCTGGTTAATAACAATAAAATACTATGGTAAACAATAGTAAATTAATTACTAATACTGTTCGAACTGCAAGCCACCTACTTTAATGCTTTGTTTTTATTATAAGTAACTTTATATTGACTTTATTTACACTCTGTATATATATATATATATATATATATATATATATATATAGCATAATTATATTGTTAATTTTAAAATGTTTAATATTAATTGTTTTGTTTTCACAAAGCCTGACGCTTATCGCCGCAGAAAGCCAGTCTGACAGAATGACTATTCCTCATTCCAAACGGTAGAGAAAGCAATGGAATCCATTCCTTAAAAGTGATGCCAATTTACATATATTAAAGAAAAAGAAGCTGTCAAGATCTGTGATTGCCTTTTTCGTAAACGGACATGCCATTAAACAAATATTATGCTATCAATATCGTTTTCATTGTCTCATTATAAACCAGAATCTATGGAAGCATCTATGTGCAACTATAGACGTGTGGGTGCTTCGTATAGCTAAAATCTATTTTTCGTTTTCTCGTTAATGTGTTTAACCTAAACTTTTTAATTTTCTTCTCTATTTTTCACTTACTTTAACTCCCAGACCAGCAATACTAACATATTATCAACGATGACCACACTTTCATACCAGAAGATATTATTTCAACCACTGAAAAAAAAAATTTTTCGCCTTTTTCCGTTTCCTCAATCTTTCTCTTCATTTTTACTCGCCGTTTATGCACGCACACATAATATAATTATATGTTTTATACACGCAGACATTCGCATATACTATTTTAAATGTCAAAAACATTTGCTTGAAGATTTCAATATTTTTTATGAATTTTCAGACACGAAGCAAAATGTCGAGGCAGAATGCCCCTACGTAGATATTCTAACATTATGAAAGCAAACCTGCGTCCAATAGTCCATTCAAATACGCATGCGCCAGCAATACGCACGTACTGATATATAATATTAATTTTCTTAAACCTTCCACACACACATACACACACACACACACACACACACACACACACACACACACATATATATATATATATATATATATATATATATATATATATATAGATTGATTTGTGCATGTGTCTGTATGCTCCGTTATATATGACAGCCAATGAACATCTTGTGCTTTTTTTAATATTTAATTTATCATGTTTCTTTCAAAGATTACTTTTTTAAGTGCTTGGAAAAATTCATCATGGTGTTGGTTCTCCTGACAGATTTCGAATAATATTTTATCATTTTTCAAAATGTTTAATTAGAATAATTTATAAAGTTTTAAATCTTTTAAAATTCTTTTTACTGGTATAAATGTTATATGTTATCGTTATTAAGTAAAACCTATATTTACTAATCATAAATTGAAAACCTTATTACAATTTAAATAACCCGAGTATTTAACCCCCCCTAAAAAAAACAAATGTAGATACGGATGCTCATAGACGGCACTATAAGAAAATATGATGCAAAAGTAAGTTTAAAGCCAAAGTATCCAAAATCAATAAAACACTAGATTACGGATAATATTTTCTTAAATTTTACTAAAGATTCAGTCAGTCAGTTGTGTACCATACGTAACACACACATAGGCGATCATGTATCTTTGGATACATGATTAACCGGGCAGATTTTTTTCCCGCAGTAGGTTGCCATTTCTTTCTGCGGTAGCCTTCCAAGGCTACAGAAGCCGGTCTCTCCTGTTATTTACACATAGCTGGTGGGAGAAGAAGAGGATTCATACCTTTCCCAAGGGTATTAGCACGTAAATGAATAGAATGGATTCGACTGGAATTCGAACGCGGCTCTCAGATTCCTCACTCCGAGCCGCTATCCATTACTCCACCGTGCCTACTAAAGCTTACTGATTACTTAAAAATGACATAAAAATGAACTTAGGTTATATTCGTCAGTTATATTTTTACAGATATATCCATCAGAGAAAAAACATTACATAAACATCAGTCTGTCATTCAAGCTGTCAACACCTTAAATAACCATATTAAAAAATAGATTTTTGGTATATTTTAAACTTAAAGTAAATAGTATATGTTTCAAATCAGATTAACTTGATTTTAAATTAGCTCATATTCCTCAAATAAAGTTACCGAAACGTACTTTTTATTTGTGGAAGATTTTATAATAAAAAGAATTACATTGCGATGAATTTGGGCTAAAACAAGCGCTGAAATCAGATCTTTTTTAGCAAAAAAAAAAAAATTAAAAAAAAAAGAAATAAATAAAATAAAATAAATTAGAAAAAATACCCCCCCCCAAAAAAAAACAAACAATCTTCTTACATATATATATACATATATATACATATATATATATATATATATATATATATATATATATATATATATATATATATATATATATTGCGAGAAAAAAACATCTCGTCACAATTAAAAGAAAAAAATCAGAAAATAATTAATAAAAGCTCAATTTTGGGCGACGAAATTGTATACAGATTGTAATTTTTTGTTCTCCGCAGACATTTACCTTCGCCAAATACGTCCAAAATTATTCTTTATCTTCTAAATGTCACTATTATTAATATGACGTATATGCGATCGAGTTCAAAATACATTTGCTAGGTTTTCATCGGAATATAATTAGGCGAATTACGCATGCGCCGACGGCAACAGTGAGATTTGAGACTTCCTCGCTTGTAACACACATTACCTGGCCTCTATAGTAACGAGTACATACCAGCACCAATAAACAGACATATGCCACTTATATACACGTGTGCAAACTCGTCGAAACACTATTGCAAATAGACACATATATTTATACACGCATGCGCACATATATTTGTATGCAAGCCAAAGATTCGTAATCACTGATGAGAACAGACATAGTTATAAAGAGACTAACATATAGGCATACAAACTTTGGTACGCGTGCATGTATAATCATTCACGTTCATACGCAGTTATGTGAACATGGAGGAGAATATATGATTCTCTAGACATACACGAAAAAAAAAAAAAAGATTCGTTGACACCCAAGCTAACGTATACATATCAGCAAAGATAAAAAAACGAACATAACACTTGTATTGATAGAGGCATTATAATATTCAGGCACATCCATCCATCTATCTATCTATCTATCTATCTATCTATCTATGCTAGTCTATTCATAACTATCTACCTATCACTCTATCTATGCCTGTCTGTTCGTGCCACTCCGCCTGCCTGCCTATCTATCTATCTGGCGATCACATCGAGAGTGGTATGTAGAATCAAGACAAAAGTGGAGAAACTAGTACTGACAACGCGTTTCACCTTCATTATATTGGTATTTTCAATGCGAAACGCGTTAGCAGCAAAAAGGTTTTCTCCTCTCTATCTCTCTCTCTATATATCTCTCTATTTCAGTTTATCCATATCTATCTATCTATCTATCTATCTGGAGAAACGAAATTAAAAAAAAGAAATTCTTTGACAAAGAAGAAAAAAATTTGTGTAGCGCTTTTCGATTTTAGATCTTCATCATAAAGTAATGTTTACGTTGATGCGACTGCGCATGCGCAAGAACGAGAATTTGATATTAATTTTTATTTAATTTTTTAAAGCATGTTATGGGTATACAGATGCAATCGGCTAGACGATACATCCAAAATATATATTAAAAAAGTAATAATTTAAATTTAACATTCAACCGCATTCCTTCTCCGTGCGCATGTCTAGTCGAGTCAACGGAAACATTATTTTAGTCCAAGGAAGTCATCAAAATCAAAACGCATAACGCGAAAATGTTTCCTACTTTCCATTTTTTTCTGTACATATCTATCATCTATCTATCTATCTATCTATCTATCTATCTATATATATATATATATATATATATTGAGCTCTGTTAATATTATTATATTGAGCACTTTTTTTATACTACTGTTTCCAGGTCTAATTCAACTGTTTTATATATATATATATATATATATATATATATATGACAGTTAATATATAAAACAGTTGAATTAGACCTGGAAACAGTAGTATTAAAAAGTGCTCAATACAAGTATAAATAAAATAAAAATTTAACAAGCACATCTATTAATCTTTAAAAAAATGAGGAGACCAGCAAATACGTTTAATTGATTTTAAACTGTCGGTATCGTCCTGCCATTTGGCCCCAAATTGTGTCCCAAATCGCCTGAAGATACCGAAAGGTTGAAACCAAGGTAGCGTGATTGATTTATGACCTAATTTTTTAAACTATATATATATATATATATATATATATATATATATTAGGGTTATTACATTTTGAATTTTGTCAGATACAGTGTAACCTGGATATATGGGACCCGGATATAAGAGAGATTTTCTCTGGTCCCAAAGTGTTCCCATACTTACCTAAACAAAATAGACCAAACCCGGATATAAGAGAAACCCGGATATAAGAGACTTCTTCTCCGGTCCTGACAACTCTCTTATATCCGGGTTACACTGTACTTGATTTTCTTGGAGCATATTCGATGAACCCTTGTACAAAAATAATCAAGAACGGTTTAATTTCAGTTTATTTAAAAAATATGTCACCAATCAACACGAAATTTACAAAAACAGATATAATTATAGTAATACTATGACTTTCTGGAGCCTCCTAGAACTTTATGGAACCTTCTAAAATTTGTTTTTGTTTATTTGTAAGTTTCTATGTTATGCTATATCTTAAAACTGTTAAATGTGTTAAAACTAAAGAAATTCTATTCAATTTCATTATTAATGAAGCTTCTGAAACATTTTGTGCATATGGTAAAATCAAATTGTCGGTTTGGAGGGCGACCTTTTACAAGAATTAAAACAAATTAATGCCGTTTTCATTAGTGTTGAACAAAAACTCATCGATGTATGATACAGTAATATAAGGCTATATATATATATATATATATATATATATATATATATATATATATATATATATATATATATATAAAAAGAAGAGGTGCCGCAAACGTTTTTTGGTTGTAATGTGGATTTATTTAGAAAAATATTATGCTTTGTTTTACATAATTTTACTACGACACGTGTTTCTGGTCTCGCGAACCTGAAGACGGTTCAGGTAAAAGTGGAGATTTCTACATATTATTAAAAATAATTAATTTTTCTTCATGTGAAATGTGAAATGTTCTCGATATGAGACATTCTCTGTTTGTGTGTTGGCAATCCGAATTTTTTTAATAATATGTAGAAATCTCCACTTTTACCTGAAGACGGTCGCGAGACCAGAAACACGTGTCGTAGTAAAATTATGTAAAACAAAGCATAATATTTTTCTAAATAAATCCACATTACAACCAAAAAACGTTTGCGGCACCTCTCTTCTCTTTTTTAATATACATACTTTCTCTCGTTGGAACCACTACAACATATTTCTTTTATATATATATATATATATATAAAGTCATAACTGTAAAATATGTACAATTTTTTGTTTATTCATTCTACTCTAATTTAAAAGTTCGCGCGAAAAATTCTTTTGATATGTGGCCCTTAAATGTCGGCAACTTCTAATTCTAACAACCGATGCGTTTTAAATAAATAAAATCAAAGAAACTAGTCACTTGAAATAAATTAAACTCCTTTTCTTCCTTCAACAAACCTGACACTTATAGAAAAAAAAGAAAATCTTTGATTTTCATCAGTAGTGTTCGATGTAAACATAATGTCAACTTATTCCAGTTCAAATTTGCAATAAGAAAAAACAAAAACAAATTCTAAATACTTCAATTTTGCTTATGACTTTTAAGGATAAATTCGAAGCTAGCTAAAGACCTCCCGCTGATACCTTAATAGACAGAACAGACAACGTGATATTTTATTTTTAATTGCTAATTATTATTAATAAAAAAAAACTTGGCCATCAATCAAAAGCTATGGTGTCAGGAAGTCTTCTGACGAGGTCTAAAAGTACACACCATTACTCCAGTAAATATGATCATTCTGATAGAACTGATATTTATTCGTACAAAAAGTACAAATTGTGGCACGGGGCCAATAAAGGGGAGGGGTAGAGGCTGGTCAACACTAACTATCTTATACCTAGCTAATCAGATTCGCGACCCATTCGTACATTACATTTTACTCATTCACCAAAAGAACTCGTCCATCACCAAACAAGCCTTCAACCACCATAATACCACGTGCTCTCAAGGGAGACCTACCAAAATCGCGCCCCATGCCATAAAAATTTTAATGATGATATATATATATATATACAATTTTAATAATGATAAAATGAGAGGAGGAAATGAACCCAATAATAAACTTAAAATAAACACAAATACAAACTAAACATAATTGATGTTAGTAGGGACCGTCCAACCCATAAAACAGAGAGACCGCTGTATTCTGCCCAGGGGACAAAATCAAGAGACGCTCTCGCTAAGGGAGTGGGAAAAAGTATAAAATATTAGGCTGGAATGGGAAAATATAAAACTGACCCAGTCGAGATGAAATGGGGGGGGGTCAAAACAAACTGGGGAGGTTGGGAATCTCGACTTGGATCATAACCAAAGAACGGCCGGGATGCAGGCCAGGAACAACACTTACTCACATTAACTAGGTACACTGAAGCTTGTCTAACCTAACCAAGGGGAGGGTTCCACAGGAAGCCACCCCGATGTGCAATAGGTTGACCTCGAAGAGAAAATCAAGGCTGATAGAACTTCTTAATAGTCCTTTGTAGGAACTTCTTCTTCTTTTTCTTGTTCTTCTTCTTCTTGTTCTTCTTCTTCTTCTTCTTCAGGAACTTCCACTATTGCTGCTGCTTCTTGTTTTTGTTCTTCTTCTAAATGGTCCCTTATAGGAATGGACACAATGACTGTTTTTTCAAAATCGCTGCATGTTCAGGCATTCGGTGGGGATCACCTGGCTGACAGTTTAACTGATTCCGACCAACGAGACAATCCGACGAATTCTGAGTATAACATAGCAAAAGCAACGAAGCAGTTTTAAGGAACATCTAAACTAATAACAAACGTATATTTAAAACCAGAATGCAAAAGATGAAATTTCCATGGTACATAAAGAATAAAAAGGAGCCTGATAATTTAACACACAAGCTTAGGTTCTACAATCTACATTCAACAAATTATAACCATGGAATATTTGTGTTTGAGCCTTTTATATTATATATATATATATATATATATATATATATATATATATAATTATTTATTTAAAATTATAACATAAACACGTTATAAAATCACTACAAAATAGCCATTTTGTTTCATCACCTCTGGTGTATCATTTAATAAGACACCAGAGGTGTTGAAACAAAATGGCTACTTTTGTAGTGATTTTATAACATATTTATGCTATAATTTTTAAATAAATAATTATATTCGCTCTATCCTGTATTGAGCCCTCTTTTAATAATAGTAATTATTCGTTATTGGAATTTATTCCGTATACACCAATCATATACTTGTACATATATATATATATATATAATATATATATGTGTGTGTGTATTTGTATAGGGTCAAGTCGCGCTCCTCCACCTCTCGTAATGAATGTAAGCGTATCCTCAACGATGCTAAGTCACTATTTGCGGCTCGAATGAAGGAACGTATTGCATCTCGCAAATTTGACTTCAAAGATTATTGGCGTCTCTGCAAGAGCGTATTCAACAATTGCAAACCCTCTATACCTCCTTTATTCAACCAGTTCGAAGTCCTGACCTCCTCTACCGACAAGGCTGAATGCTTTGCTCGGAAATTTTCATTCAACTCGACGATCGACTCTTCCGGTGTACCTATACCCGACTTCCCTCTTAGAACTGAGGCCATATTGAGTGGGTTAAACATAACCCCATCTTTGGTACTGGGCGTTTTCTCGAATTTAGATCCTAACAAAGCTAGTGGTGTGGACGGGATACCAGCCATTTTCTTGAAGAAATGCGCGCCTGAACTGGCGCCCGCCCTTTCAAAACTATACAACTACTGCCTCAAGGAATCTTATTTTCCTAACTGCTGGAAGTCCTCTTCGATCGTTCCTGTCTTCAAGAACTCCAGCGACCCCTCTGACCCTTCCAACTTCCCCTCTTCGGCAAAGTCTTCGAAGCTCTAATCAATACCGGGGTGGTTAACCACCTCACATCCCATAATCTGCTCTCAGACAAGCAATATGGTTTCCACTTTGCCCGATCTACAGCCGATGTGCTTACAGCCATCACTGAAACAGTCTACCGAGCTCTCCAAAATAACGGGGAAGCCCGAGCCGTGGTACTAGACATCTCCAAAGCATTTGATAGGGTTTGGCATGCCGGCCTTCTTCGCAAGCTCCAGGGTTATGGCATTACGGGTCGATTATATAACCTAATACAATCATTCCTGTCAAACCGTGAATTGAAGGTCGTTCTCAACGGATTCTCCTCCAGTTCCTATCCCACGAACGCAGGTGTTCCTCAAGGCTCCATCCTAGGCCCCACTCTATTCCTTATCTACATAAATGACCTTCCTGACGCCATAACTTCCCAAGTTGGCATCTACGCGGATGACACCACAATTTATTCCTGCCTCAAAAACAAATCAATCTCGCTGACAAAACTCACCTGGCGGTGCGTCTCGAAAAGGACCTCCAATCGATTGTGAACTGGGGCAAGAATTGGCTGGTCAACTTCAACGCTTCTAAGACAAAACTGCTCTCTATTAATCACCACAGAGAGCCTTCCCTTCACTCCATTAGAATGTCTGACGCTCAACTTCTCGAGAGAAACTCTCTGCGGGTTCTCAGATGACCTGAGATGGAATAAATACATTGAGTCAATTGCCTCGTCCACTGCAAGTAAAGTTGGCTCCCTGAGCCAAGCTAGGAAGTTTTTCTCCCTGGAGTCGATCCTCCAAATATGCAAATCCACAATTCGCCCTTGCATGGACTATTGCTGCCATATATGGTCTGGTGCCCCTTCTGTTTGCCTTGGGGTCCTAGATAGGCTCCAGAGGCGGATATGCAATGTGTTTGGTCCTGCCTTGTCGTCTCGTCTATAGTCACTTTCTCACAGACGCGCCGTCGCCTCCCTCTGTCTGTTCTACAAATACTTTCATGGAAATTGCTCCGAGGAGCTCCATTCGCTGGTTCCCAGACGTTATGAGTTCAAGCGCCCTACGAGGCTGGCATGCCGCTCTCACCCCTTCGCTGTCGAAACTCCTAAATGTAGTCGTCTCTTCTACTTTAATAGCTTCATGTCTCGCACCTCTCGCCTGGGAACTCCCTTCCCTTCTTCTGTTTCCCTGTGAGCTATAATCTCCAGCTATTCAAGTGTAATGTCAATCGACATCTCCAGTTGCCTTGATCTATCCACTACCCTCATCCTTTCTTCTATCACTCCTATCTGATCTTGCTCTAAATTTTCTGAAACCCCTTGCGTCCTAGTGGCTTCCCGCCTTGCTTGGGGTGAAATGCTTAAAATATATATATATATATATATATATATATATATATATATATATATATATATATATATATATATATATATATATATATATATTTATATATATATATATATATATATATTTATATATATATATATATATTTATATATATATACATATATATATTTACATATATTTATATATATATATATATATATATATATATATATATTTATATATATATACATACACATATATACACACACACATATATATATATATATACACACACACATATATATGTATATATATATATATATATAAAGAGAGAGAGATAAAGAGAGAAAGAGGGAGAGAGAGAAATCGCGGGCGAGAGAGTAAATGTAATATATAACCGGAAATCAATTCTTCTTGGAAAGTCTAAGCCTTATTTCTAGATCCTATCTTTGAAACATGTTATTAATTTTGGAATTTTTTTTTCTCACGAAACTTCCTTTTAATCAAGAAAGATTCTAAAATAAGATAACCAAAGTTTCAAGTTGCATTAGTAATTATTCCCTGTCTTGGAAAATCTTTAAAGTACCGTGCAACCTGTAAATAATGCTTTTGTGCAAAATATCTTCTGAAGTCAGGAACTGCAAAAGAGTTATCATTGATAGGCAGGGTATGTATTGATGATCGAAGAATTAATTTTAAAAAAATGCCACGTGCCTTCAAAACATAGATGTTCGGCGCACTTCACTTTGTCTTTTTCTTTAATATCTATGAATTATCATGACCTTTTCGGAAATACAGTAGTGAAGTTTCTCATTGATTTCTCCACGATTTTGAATTTTGACTAATTCTGCTGCTAGACTGGTTACCCACCAAGGCTAAAGAACCCAGCCTAATCGCGTTATTTAAACGATAGCTTTGAAGAAAAGAGATGTCTGAAAGCATTTTACTAAGTGGCTGTGAATGTGCGAGACTAGGCGGGAATTTGAAATTTGAACTCGGCGAGCTGATCCTCTTCCCGCGTCGATACCCATGACGCTACACAATCATATTCACCGGAATATTTCATGGAATAATAATAATGAAAATTTCAGAAATTTAGATAGAACTCGTTATTTTTAGTGTTTTATGTTGATGCATTAGAATAAACAGAGGAAGAACACCTAAAGAGATGGCAATTATTTCAGAAGATAATGTGAATTATTTTTGTTTTCTAGGCAAGAATCATTATATACCATCTGAATACACTTTATTTTGAGAAAGCTTTAGATTTTATATTTAATTATTTCGAACTATTTTTCTCATCTGAGACGTAAACTGTAATTCGAAAGAAATTACAAAGCGTGCGATGAGTATATGGTCGCCATTTTTTTATTTTTAATTTCGCGCATGCGCATTGTTTTTTATTTTATCGACTGCCCAGTATAGTAGGGTCAGTTGGGCACCGTCTGTGAGAAAGAAAAAAAAGCACCATGACGCGATTCACTCCGACGGAAATTTGGAAACGGCATGCTGTACTGCATAGCATTCGTGCCGGAAGCTCCAATACGAACATTTCAGAGTTTTGGGGTATCAATATGAGAACAGTGCAGAGTATTAGGAAAGAGTTAGATGAGTTTAATGGTGATTGAAAAGGTACGGCAGCGCAGAGAACACAGTTATGGCTGTCAGACAATTCCAACGACCACATCACATCTTACATCTCGCCGACTAACTCCCCAGATTCCACCCAGCTTGATTATTATGTGTTTGGCGCAGTTGAACCAGAGACCAACACTCCTTGCAACACTAAAGATGAACTGAAGGAAAGGATTATGGTAGCATTCACCAAATTACTGAAGGAGACCGTCCAGAAGAGATTCAGGAGTTCCGGAACTCATTTGGAGGCCGTGGTTGAAGTCAATGGCGCTTCTATTGAATAAAGTTACTCTTTAGCATTTCTAGATATTTTTTTGTGTAATTTTGGTAAATATATCTGTTAAAATCAGATGTCAATTTTATTTTCATTTTTGCGTAATTCAGACGACAATTTATCCATCATACCCTTCATTGATAATACTGTATGAATAAATCAAAGATTTAAACCTTACCTCAAACTGAATATGGCTCTTTGAATATTTCTGGATATAGAGATGGAAAAGTTTGGCAACTTACCTGAAATTAAAAAAAAAAAAGTAAGTTTGTTAGATAGAAACAAGCAACACCAATTTCACGGTTTTATTATTTTGAATTTTTGTTGAATCATAATACAGTGAAACCCGGATATAAGAGACCCGGATATAAGAGAAACCCGGATATAAGAGAGATTTTCTCTGGTTCCAAAGTGTTCCCATACTTACCTAAACAAAATAGACCAAACCCGGATATAAGAGGAACCCGGATATAAGAGACTTCTCCGGTCCCGACAAATCTCTTATATCCGGGTTACCCTGTAGTTTAATTAGTTATTGAATAAACTCCCGGTGAGTTTTGCGACTATAAAACACCCGCTACACATATTCAAAATAATCAACATCTTTTGGATGTAATCTACCCGGTCCAGTAGAACAACACCAGCACCCTTGTCCGGTTTACAAGTATAAATGACATTATTAGGTTTCAAAGATTTAACAACCTTGAATTGAGTTTTTGACCAAACAAAATCAAACGAGTCAACAGAGGAATTACAATAACGATGAGCCAAGTCCTTCAACCTTGACTTCATTGTAATAACGTGATCCGGTGAACAAGGAACATGGTGTATAAGTTGGGAAAACAACACCTCAAATGCTGCCAGTGTCTCCTCTTTATCAATCTTAATCGGAGAAATACAAAATTCCAACCCTCTCGACAAAACCACATTTTCATTCTTTGAAAGGTGGAAACTTGAGTAGTTGAAAATTTGCTTACCTTCATTTATTTACACGTTATTTCCCCTCCCCTCGTTACAAGTATAGACACTTGTTTGTTATTTTAGCGTCTTTTCCCCCTTTTTTTTGCTCTTCATTTTGGTTACTGTTCTTTTCGTTAATTAATGATCCAACGATTGTCTCCTGATGAGATGTTGGTTGAAACGGTCTTAGAGACTAATAAAATTAAAATCAATAAATTCCTAGTTTTTTAAAACATATATATATATATATATATATATATATATATATATATATATGTAAACAGGGTGTATCAAAATACTTTTTACAAACTTTTGTGTGGGATACGCACACTAAAACAAGGACGTAAGTCCATTTAAACATGTGTCCGCAAATCCTTCGTTTCTGAGTTACAGTGTAACCCGGATTTAAGAGAATCCGGATATAAGAGAAACCCGGATATAAGAAAGATTTTCTCTGGTCCCAAAGTGTTCCCATATTTAACTAAACAAAATAGACCAAACCCGGATATAAGAGAAACCCGGATATAAGAGACTTCTTCTCCGGTCCCGACAACTCTCTTATATCCGGGTTACACTGTATTAAGTTTACAGAAGATGACACTGTGTTGCCATGAAGACGAGGTTACATTTGTCATTCGTGTACATTTGTGGTTAGCCTGTCTTCAACGTTTCACGTGTGTAACAGTGAGTTAACTGCAAAGTGCTCCGTTTAACAATGGCAGGATATTCATATCATGAACAAGCAGATATGACACTGACGGAGGTACTGGTTAAGTCTAAAATTACACTTTCCTTGCTTATTCTGAAGTTGAGTTATTAATTACTAGAATTAGAGAGGTTCGCCTATTGCTCTGTTAACATTCTTTTTCCATTTATTGAACAGGAATAAAGGTTGTATCTCTTGTTTCCAGCTTAGAATTAGGTGTCTGGGTCCTTCTAAAGTCTTCTCATTCGCTTACAACCAATAGGTTTATATGGACTTTTGTCCCTGTTTTATTGTGATAAGCCCGTCCCTAATGTTCGTAAGAGTATTTTTGGATTGTATCTTGTATTGTACATTTAACAGGGTCTATGGTAAACTTTAAACTTAATAACTCAAAAACAAAGGATTTACGTATATATATATAATTATACGGATTTTTGTCCTTGATTTGGTGTAAGATACGCGCCACAAAGTGTGTAAAAGTATTTTTTATAAACTCTCTATAGGTTTCAATGATAAATTTTCATTTTAAAAGCTAAAAGAAATGCTGATATTTTTAGTGTCAGCTAAAATGCTGACTTCTGTAATCAACGTAAGTGCATGCCATAACATTTATCAACCTAATATTAAGAAAGATTCTTAAAAAATGATCGAAAAATAGTGAAAGTTTTAGCTTTTACTTTTTAATGCCATTATTTCGAAAAATTCTTCGCTTTTTTGCTCTACATTGGCATTCAACCAAGTTAAATAAAAATGACATGTATTTAGAAACAAAAACTTTAAAGATAGGCTACTTATTAAATAAATAAATTAAGTTTTCAATTCGCCTTTTGTTTAAAGGTTTACAGACTTTTAGAAGAAACAAAAGCAAATACAAGAATCCGTATTTCCTTAAGAGGTTTTTTTTTTTTTTTTTGTTAACTGGCATCACACCCAAGCAAGGCAGTAAATCCAATATAACGCAAGGCGTTACAGGGTGTGGAAGAATTAGAAACAGAATTAGCAGGAAGACAAAAGACCAATCCGGAGGACAGTAAATAGCGATTGAAATTGTATTTAAATTCTTGTAGATTAAAGATAGGCTGAAAAGAAGAGAGCCATAAGGGAGTTCCACAAAGGAGTAGTGCGAAAAAAGAAACAGACAGCATAGTGGTTACGGATAGCTCAGTACTAAATTGATGAGATCCCACCGCCAGTCTAGGATTGCCCTTAAATTCATACGGCCAAGGTACAATAGCGCAGAGCTCATCCGAAAAATTACCATGAATGTATTTATAAAAAAGACACAAAGAGGCAATCTTTCGGCGGTGGCAAGTGACTGAAGCCGAGACGCTAGATCAGGATTAATAATATTGCAGATTCTTCTTTGGATCTTATCAAGGAGCTCTGGGTAAATAGCAGGGACGCCGGACCATATATGTTTACAGAATTAACTTCTTCATTGGCTCTTTTAAATTTATCATGACATTTTTCTTCTGATCTTCGGTCAGCAAGTATCCTCCGATTAAATTTGGTATTGTCAAGTGACGATAATTGCCTCAGCGCCGTTGAAAATGTCGACGAATAAAAGAGAATAATTCATTGAATGATTGTTAGAAAGAATTCCACCTCTGGTGGCTTTTGGAGTTAAACGGATTTTGAACTTTCATCATGAACGTAACAAGGTTTTTCATATTATCACTGTCATAAGATATACTTCATTAAGATTCAATATTTGAGAGAAAGTAATTGCATTATGTAGAAACCAGGAAATAGAATTTCGAAAAGCGTTTTTTATTTTTTATTTTTTTGCAAGACGTATGTTTATGCCTTTATCACTGGTCCTCGGCTGATTAAAATGAGTGATATAACTCGATTTGTACTTTTATTGCTCTTTATACGTGGAAATATTTAGCTGATAATAATAGAAGGCCATACCTCGTAGGTTGTAAAATACTG